>MU226880.1:6283559-6297094 GCA_018584345.1 Thuja plicata | reverse complement strand
GGAGCTTCTCATTCATACACTTAACATTTTCTCTTTGGTGTCAGCTTCTCATGATTTGGTCACTGGTGTACCTCTGTACTGATTCTACTGCTAGAAATCTATGGGTACACCTTTATATACTTACCAGTTTCTCTTTGGTGTGAACAGCTGGCACCACCCTTTCATTTATTAGAGAACAACACAAATCAATCATTATATGTGTAACCATAGATTATTTATGCTCGAAGATGGTTAGGTTTCCAATCTCGAGGCTAAAGCACAGAGATTCTTATTCATAATGATATGGATTGGAAACCTAACAATGTGCTTTTCTATTACAGGGATTCATTCAGTTGCTTTCAAAAGTGTTTTATCCAGAAATTTGTGAATACAACATTATTATTCATAAATAATTATCTAACAAGCAATTTTTTTTTAAATTCTATCTTGACATCGTCGCAATTGCGATGTTACTCGCCAGAATTACGACGGGGTCACTGTAATAGTGACGCCCGAAAGCCATCGTAGTTTCTTGGGTGTTTGTCATAATTGCGGCGTTAACCCAAGAATTATGACGGGCGAGCTGTACTGGTGACGCCTAAAAACCGTCGCAATTGCTTGGTTTCCATCGCAATTGCGACGGGTACCCATATAATTATGACGGATTTCCTGTATTGGCGACACCCCAAATGCCAGGGTTGATAGGGCTACATAGCGATGGTTTGGAGTCGCAATTGCGACGGATATGGAAAGACGTCGTAGTTTGTGACTAAAAAATAGCGACGTCTATTCCTATCACAATTGTGACACATTGCTGTCGCAATTGAGACACATAGCCATTGCAAATCGACCACAAATGTATTAGTGAAGGTTATACATTATTGGAATTAGGACTACAAGAAGGATATACAATATTTAGAAAGGAATCAGGTGAGTTTGCAGCTAAAGAACTGTAGAGTAGAGGTGCTTCAAAGGGTGTGAATATAAACATGGGAGGTCCACCAATGAGAAGTGAACCAAAATCTAATCAAATAATCTTGAATTGCACTTTGTGATCCATAATTCAAGAATTATGGCAGGTTAGACTACTTTTGAAGTTGAATGGGTTCAATAATGAGATTTCTATAGAATTTTCTTAGACATTTAACAATGGTGAAGGGTTTGAAGGTTATTACCATGGAGGAGAGGATTGTTGAATTTTTAGGGTTGAATGCTATAGGGGACCCTACCCTGAAAGTAAAGATGCCAGAATAGCTAGAGTAAATTTTACCCAACTTGGGGATCCTCCACTTGAAGTAGATAAATAGAGAACAAGGGGGATTTATTTACTAGGAACATGGAAACATGTTGTTGTTTATATCATCATATACATTACCTATGAGGGTCAGAAATTATGTCTACCCTCTATATACTTCAAGATTCTGATAAACATGTGACATGGAAGGAAAAAAAATGTCCCCAATGTGCTATATAGCCTATTGGAAATTACGGTTGCTAAGACACAGAAAGGAAGGGAAAACTCTATTTTCCATCACTATTTAATTAAGTTTCTTGTTAAAAGGTCTTTACAGGATTTTCTCAGATGTCATGGGATGAGTTTTTGAAAATTAAAAATTTTAGAGCAATGAATGTGAATCTTAGAGGTCAACCCTTGACCCGTAGGGTTAGTGGGGAGGCAGTAGTTCCAAACTTCTAGTGCGGTTCCTAGAAAAAACCCTCTTATAGCTGAAATGAGTTCATCTAAATATTTGCACAAAGATGTAAATATTTCCTCTTCAGACTCTAATAAGGATATTTTCCCTAAATCAATAGTTCACTCTAGGGCAGAAGTAGCAAGGGAAAAAGGAAAAATGAAAAAGACTAAGGATGAAAAGGGAAAGGATAAAATAAAGAAATTGGTAAAGGAAATCCCTAGACCTAGACAATGGAAAATTAGGGATGAATAACCTCTTTAGCCACTGAGCATAATGCAAAGCCTGCTAAAAATTCTAAGACAACAAAAAATATGGAGAAAACACCCTAGAAGAATAATCATATGCTCAGGGGTAAACCTAGAAAATAGGAAAAATATACTACACCTAGGGTAAACATCCAAATTGAATCCTCAGAGTCTATACATACCACTCCTAGTGAATAAGATGGGATAATTGGTAACATACCTCCCAAGGGAAGCCCCAAATTTACCTCCTCTTCTAAGCAACAAGATAGGGTAATGGTGCCTACAAGAATTTGAGGAGGGGGGTGAACAAATATCTCAAGAAAGGGAATTCCCCAAGAAGAAAAAGATTTTTTGATGGAAGGAAACCTGAAACAAGAGAACTTAGGATTAGCAAGGCTTGTCGTTGTAGCTGAGCAATTGGCAGGTGGAGAACCAGAACAAAGAAGATTCCTAGAAGGTATTCATTGACCTATTAATTTCTCATGGGAATCAATAACCCAATATTTAGGGAAAGATATAAAGGATAAGAAAGATGAATGTAATAAAGAGAAATACAGGCTACAGGAAGTGATTACAAAGAAAGACAAGGAGAATGAGGGGAAGAATGCAAAAATTGCTACATTAACAGATAAGGTAAATAATTTGATTACCGTAGTGCCACAAATTTTAGAATGTAGAACTCCCCCAAGGATATATGCACTACATCTCAAGGAGATTAGTCTTTCTTTTCAATTATCAAGATTAGTCTCTGGTTTAAACCCTTTGATAAAGACTCCACAAGACATCTTCTAATATTACTGGTCTTCTGCAACATAAACTAAAGTCTTACTCTATGAATTATACTTGCACAACTATGTTGTTCCTAATGATCATGACTGGAATCCATTAATGTATATCGGAGATATTCATTTAAGGGAACTAATGTATTGGATTAAAAATTAAAATATTTGGGGGTAGAAATTCATAGCACATAGAGATAGGGAGATCCATACCCCTTTTCCTTTAAGTGTAGAATTAGGTGAACCTGCAGATATTTTCTTTACTTGGCACAAAATTATCTAAAAATTTGAATACAAACAATAGATCCTAGTTGCAAGAGAAGAAGACTTTCATGAATTTGAATAGGTGACTACAACATCCAGAAGGATAGCATTAGGATATCTAAAAAAACATGGAATGAGCTGCCTGATGAGATGAAGAAAGCCAAAGCCCATTCCTTGCAAAAATATTATGAGGCCATTATTGGGAGGGCATAAAACTATGTTCATTTGGGGAGAACAAAGAAACAATATTGAATCCATTTAATCTTTCAGCCATCAATTCTTCTGTGACCCATTCCAAACTATAGAGAAAATAATTCCTATAGTGAACAATAAGAGAAATCCAGGTGGGATAGATTGGATAAAAAAATATATTTTATTGGAATTCAAGAGAAGAAACTAAGGGTCAGACAACAATCAATGATTTCAGGATGCAAGCAAGATAGAGTAATTATATTTCACCTGTTGGAGGATCAACAATCCATTCAATTGGGGGGGTGATGAGCCCAAATATTGGCTCATTCTCTATAGGATTTTTTATATATCTATTTTCATTATTATCATGGGGTTTAGTACCTAATTGCTGATACTCAACGTAGTGTTTTCTTAAACTTATTTAGCTATGAACATGAACCTATCCATTTTTTTTTATATCAAGCTACTATTTGATCTATCTATATTAATCTTACATGTGATTCAATGAATGTTATTCTTAAATAGTTATGTAGGAAATAGGCTAAAAAAAACTAAAAGGAAGGGGGTGGTGAATTAGTTTCTACAAAAATACTTAAACTTTAAAACTCTAAAACCCTTGAAGAAAAAAACCCTCAATCACATTAACTTTCAATACTAATTTCCAAAAGTAAAGCATGTAAATATAAATCAAGAAAAATCAACACCACATAACACAAAGATATTTATTGTGGAAACCCAAACTAGGGTGAAAAGCATGGTGGGGATGATACCCACAATAAGACTGATACCTTGTTATAAGTATAACTTATTACAATATAAGGAATGCACATGTATTCATGCATACTGTCTAGAGTTCACTACTCAATTTTCCTTGGGCACCCACCCGAAGGAAGTCACACTAACTTACAATTAAAATTAAAATTCCTGCTGACATACAAACACTTTTCAGACTCCAACTTGATAATTCATGAACTCTAGAGTAGCATCCTATTATTCCTTGGTCTGTTAATTTTAAGTGTAGTTAGATCCCTTGATGCAATTATTTCTGCCACATTATAGACAAGAAATTAAACCTCTAATATATCTACAAAAATTCTTTACTAGTGTGCACCTTCTTTTGTGATCTCAAAAAAACTAGCGCATACACATGGCACACAAAACAAACCCTAATTCACCATACTTATCAAGAACTAGGTCGGTAAAGACTTAATCCTTAAACATCCTTTATTTAGGGCCAAAATCAACCATCAAGACCTTTTCACTTTCCAAACATCCCTTAGTTCCATTACTAACATCTTGAGATCATGATCATAACCCTAAAACATTTTACCAATCTCGTATAAACTATTTTTATAATCTTTCGTTAATCGTGTTGGCTAAGATCACAAAAACATAACTTAGATTCATTGAACTTGGTCACCTTGATCAATGTAAATTGCCAACTCATTAGGTACATAATACAAGATCATCCTAAGGCATTCTTAAGCTCAAACAAACAAATAAATCTATTTCACCCATCAGATCTACTAGCATTTTATGATAAACATTCAAGAACATTGTCATCCTTCACTAAAATACGTGTAATTTCCTTGTGGATCATCATAATCACAAACCATTTGAATGGTAGACACATTTCTATTTCCGTAAAACATTCCCATTTGCACAACCAAATTTTCCATCTACAACACTTGCGCGAAAGCAATCTCTACAAATCTGTAACACGGGCAATCAAAAAAATATCCATTCTTCATATGTAACATCATAGATTGATCAAATGATCATGTCAGAAACTCAAATTTAATGTGAATTATGTATAAAACCTCAACAACATCCCATGAGGTGTGTGAATCCTCATATTCATTAACCTTTTGTTGTCACTCATTTGAACATCCTATGTTACTTGAAAAACAACATATTTGTTGACCAAACTTCATAACAGATATCAGCACCATCTGATCTTCCCCCTAAACAACCTAAAAACATAGTATTCATCAAAACAATCATAGTAGACACATTGACATTGATGAAAACACATCCAAATTGCCAACAATCTCCCCCTTTGGCATTAATGGCAACATGTGATGGGAAAAACAATACAGCATAGTAACGCAATTAGAAACCAATAATAATACCAATAATATCCACAGTAGATCATTGTCTTTCAGAGTCTCTCTAATTATTTTCTGCTTTAGAACCTCTGCTCCATCTTTCCTCCCCCTAGGAACATGCTCTCCTTGATTCCAAACTAACTACATACTCTTCTCTCCATCAGTTTCTCCCCTTGGATATACACTATTCTTCTTTCTTATGTGGAAGTATATAAGAACTTTCTTCTCTTCTCTTCTCTCCTGATCTCCAAACTTTAATCTTTGATAACTTTAATCTTCTTCTGATTAACTCTTCTGATCCTTTCTTGTGATCTACAAACTCTTATCTCTATTATGTTTCACATATGCTTTTCTCCCCGTTTGACATCAATGACAAAGGCATATCATCTTGTATTATACAAATTAATTTTTCATATCAATGCATGCTTCATTTTCCTTCTCTTCTTCAAATACCTTGTCAAGATCATCTTTCCTTCTTTGAAACACATTTATGAGCCACTGAGCACATCCAGCTTCTGATCAAACACCAAAAACTGAACTCACTAATTTATACAATTCCTTTTAGTTTTCTTCAAATGCTAAACTTCTAATCAATCAAATTTTATTTACCTTTTTTGCTACTCCCCCTGAGTAGAAACTTGCATACATCAATCCAGTTTTAAGATTTCTCTTTGAAGCATACTAGACTGATGCGATCCTCCACATATTAGTTTTTATCATGAAGGGTAATGACCCCTAACTTGCCTCTGAGAGTAGGCTCTTTCCTCTCAATGTCATTTCTTTTCTTTTTCTTGATGTTGCTTCTGCATTTCTGTCTCTTTCTAGATTTCTTCTCCTTCTTTTCATTTTTCCCTTTTTGTATGTCTTTTTCATTCTCTTTTATATCCTTATTAATCTCCTCTGGTTCGAACTCAGCTTCTTATGTGTCTTTGCAGTGTTCAACAATCTTGGTAGATATATTGCATCTAAGACATAATAATTTTTTGTTTTCTATCTATTAGTACTCTCAAATTTTGGAGAAATTTGGAGTGACTAAGGAAAAATTTCTCTAAGGCGCAAAGTTACTACCCCTAAAACCTTGCGGAGAAGACTTACTTTGAGTGCGTACAAAAAGAGACCTGGTGCTTTTTAGGAAAAACCACTTGGAGAGTGGGTTCAAAACCTTTTATTAAGATAGTACATTGGGTATCATCCCTCAAAATTTAGTTTTTTGAAGATAGTCTTTTAGAGGTGTTGATCCAAATCTGCATTTATGCATGTTCCCAGTTCTTACTAATTGACCTATTTTGCAGACTTGTATTTTTTACCAGACTATACCTCTGATGTAAGGATTATTGCGAGGTGTTGTAGGCATGAGAGAGAATCTCCATTTCCATTTTCAGATCCTTTTGAGTAAATGATAAGTTTCCCATAGCTATTTCATTTGCAATTTATTTAGTTTATATGTATGTGAAAATGCATAATTTTGAAGTGTCCTACTTTGAGGCCTTACGAGTTGTACCCCATTCAATGACATAAAGATTTGAACGTTTCCCTGCATTGTAAACTTGGAAATAAAATTCTCTAAAGAGTTTCAGACTTTGGTCAATCCATTTGACCACTTTACCTAACCGATTCCAAATCAAATTTCTACAATTTCACCATGTTTAAGTTTTGAAAGTAGTTGAAATGCTAACTTTGTAGATTTATGTCGGTTGATCAGTTGATAATTAGAGTGAGCTAATTGAAGTGTATTTGCAGTTTTTGAAAGTGGTCAACTTGGGAGATTAAAATATCTCACCTCAGGAAGCATCATGGAGATATGTTTTTGCAGACTGTTAGTAAACATGAAAGACTCCATGTTTTCTAGATTTGAGAGCCGTGGGAGGTCTTTTTGTCAATTTTTAAAGTCAATTCTAGAGGCCAGATGTCATTCATCAGATCATTTTGTATAATTTTTAAGAGTGGTTTGAATTGTGTGCCAATTCAGCATCTTATGATTGAAATACCCAATAGGTTACATTTTGGTAAACTGAGGGTGAAAGTTGATTTCAAAATGATGATCCTCAAATCAAGCTTCCAAGGACCCAAATTTTATTGTTAAGTTTCTTCACTCTTGTGATGTGCATTTTATAATATATTATTATTTTAAATCATTCATGGTTTTAATAATAGTATTCTGGATGTCTGTGCAAGTTTCATTTTAAAATCCAATGCAATTTGCAAGTGTAAACTCATGGAGCCTACGAGTAACAAATAGGACCTACGGTGAATGATATCTTATAGGATGGAGTTAAAGGCTATGGTAGGAAAATATTTTGAGATATTGACAACACCACTTCTAGCTGAACTGACATAAAAAGTATAACCATAAGTAGAAGATGCTAAGCTGACAAAGATGGAAAATGATTTTGGTTCATTTGATATTTCTTAGCTTGGAAGCATCTCATCCTTACATTAGAAGAGGGCATAAAGAAAAAGAATGCAAAGATATCAAGAATGTCAATAGCATATGATCCAATGCCAGAAGAATTATCCCCATATATAATGCCCTATAAAAGCTCAATGATAGGATGATAAATAATCATAGTGAGAGGCTTTACATTGCCAAGTAGCTGGACCCCACATATGATGTAAAAGAGGAGAGCCTGCATTTGAAAAGCTTGCGCAGGTATTAAGGATGGAATGGAAATGGAGTTTTAACAACTCCAAGCTAATGCAATTGGCAGTCAAAGCCAAATCTCATTCACAAGGAGGATACACACAAACTTAAAGAAAGGTTTGTGCAAATGTTTGGAGTAAATGGCCTACACAATATGTAACAAATAAAGACTTAAAAGCAAATGCAAGTGCTGGAGTATGGAAGATTATTTCAAACATTGTGTAGCCTACATTAAGGTCTCCTACGCTAGGAATGGTGAATTGCATATGCAAGTGTTGAAAAATGCCAAAGGATCTCTGCAGTGAATGGTGAAGAAGGAGCATAGCGCATGATGGAAGTACAAATGAAAGCAAATGCATGTGCAAGGATGATACCTAGCGCATGGGGTAATTCAAGAACTTAAAAAAAAAATTAATACAAGATGCAAATTGATAGATTGATATGCCAAATGGGGTATGCGCTAAATACAAAGGCCAGTGTATAATAGAAAAAAGCATTTGAAACTTTCAGCCAATACCATTGGTAGGTGTAAAAAAACTTCTACAACCTCCCCAAAGTCATCCCAGCTGCGCATGAGTCCTAGGAGGCTCCATGGGAAATAAGAGGAAACCAACAAGATAAAACATGGAGTAAAAGGCATGGAAGGTGGAGAGTTTTGCAAGGAGACCCTGCATAGTGTAATGAATGCAATCAATAGGTATAAAACCAAATCCAAAATGTTTCCAACAATTGGCAGTGCAGAATGCCAAAGAAGGAGTTTTAAAAACTTCTAATAAATGCAGTAGTTCCAAGGAAGGCTACACATGGTTTTTAAGAGACTGTGCATTATTTTTAAATCACAATGTCTTGCACAAGATTAAAAAATTTGTGTTTAAATTTTTCAAGATATTGTAATTGGCAGGAGTAAACCAAGATACCCAACGCAGGAGGTGGAAAAAGTTTAAGAATTTTCAAGCAATTACAAATGGCATGAAGCAGAGAGGGATCTACGCAATGGATTGAAAAGGGAGTAGTTTAAAACTTAAAAAAAATGCAAGAGTTTGCACAGGGTTACAGCAAGGAAGCCACACATGGAAACATGTTGTGAGAAAAGAGGACCTATGCAAGACAAGTGAACAGAGGGTTGCGCAATAGAAAGGATGGAGGCTCCCAAGATTGAGAATTACAAAATGCATTAGCCCACATTGGTGGGATTAGGAACTCTTTAGCTATTTTTATATGTTTGCACTTGTATTGTGAGTTGAATGAGAGCCAAGAGGCCCACTAGTGGGCCCCTTGGCAAGCAGGATGTTGGAGGCGGTTGGCCCCATAATTTTGAGCACAAAGTGCACAGGGCTTTAAAACTTGAAAACGTTTAATCCCACATTGGTGGGGTGGAGAAAATTTGTAACCTTTAAATGTAAAAATGCACACATATTGTAATGTGAAGAAGAGAAAGAGGCTCTCGATGCTTGTGTGGAGTTGGTGCCTTGGGAAGTGTTCCCATTTGGTCGACAACTAATTTAGCAGGTGAGGTAGCGCGCAGGTGGCGATGACATGCCAACTGATGGACATGTGGCAGTTGCTCACACAGTCATGAAGTAAGAAAGCAGTGTTGTCGTGTAGTCGCACAGCTAGGCAAGTGGTTAGAAGATAAATGGTGAGTGTGTGAGGGAGGTTAGTCATGCACTCATAGTGGTTATGAGATATTAGTAGTTAATGTCGCAAGTGTGCGACATAACTGCTAGAGGTTAGTCACACAGTCGTGACTGTTAGAAGGTGCTGGCAGAAAATGTCATGAGTGTGAGACATAACCGCTAGTGGTTAGTCATGGAGTCATTGTGGTCAAATAGGGCTAGTAATATCATGCCACATGGTGGTCAAAAGGTCAACCTTCATTCTGGAGGGAAATGAGACTATGAAGAGATTATAATATAAGTTTTTTTTCTTGTTGAGTGCAGTGCAGGTATTGAGGGCCCGAGAAATTTTAAATAAAAGGATGAGTTTGTTGTTTATTATATAGTTTTTGACTATGTAATACATTAAATTCTTCATATGTAAGGGGTTTCAATGTAGACCATATTTTCAAATGGACATTATGGGTAGTTCCTAGAGGCTAGATATGAAGTGTCATATACTGTTGGAAAGGTCTCAGGATGAAGATTCCATTTTTGAAATCCATTTATGTGCAGTTTCAAGTTTGTTAAACAAGGATGACAGGGATGATTGTAGATCAAAGATAATTTAAGAAGAGATCAGATTTCAAATGTTTTTTGGGGGAAAGGACAGGTGGTTGTTGAAGAAAAAATTAGGAGTTTCCCTTTCTCTATATTTTCAGTCTTCTCCATTGTACAGGGGTTCCAATTTCTGGAGAGGTTCTGAATTCTGAGAGAAAGTCTCTAGATTTTCATGGTTCCATTAATGCAAGTTCTATTTGAGTTAGTGTTATAATTTAGAGTATTTTTTCATGTGTACATATTGAAGCACTGTTTTCACTAATGAAATATAGTTTGAATCTCTTTGCAATCATTTTATGTCTATGTGTGTTTTTGGAATTCTTATGAACTAGAATTGTAAGGAATTTCTGGTTTGTCATCTACAAGGTATATTATGATATTATTCCTGAGTTTCCTTCAAGGAAGGAGTAAATCTTTTTCGATAATGTTTAAGAATATCAAGGATATGTGGATCTAATGATCATGTATTTATGATGAAAGAAGTAGTATGTAAGGCATTTTACTGGTTTCAGATGTATTGAGTTGTGAATCTTTGTGAATGTCAGTTCAACTTGACTTTATACCCGATCGATTAGGCACTAGTTTTATACTATAATTGCAGAAAAATTATTTTAATAAACATTTACTTTTCTATTTTAAGAGCTTTAAATGATTGTCAGATCTAGTTTGATAGGCAGGAATCCATCCCATGATTCACTGAAAGAAGTGAACCCAATAGATGCACCCACCTGAGTCTCTAAGCTCAAAGTGAATAAGGATTGTTTGATCCTCATTAATTAGTATTTTCCTTGATAGAATCAGGGAAAAAGGGCTAACAGAATGGCCACTCTACCAGGGAATTTCTGAAGTAAAATGATCAATGAGTGTAGGAGAATTGTTTCCTTTCTTTGTTGTGTTAACCCCAAAATCTAGTTGAGAGAAAGAGTCAGGGAATAGAGTCTAAAATTTATTTCAGATCTTTGTAAGGATATCTTGGAAGTGCTTTTATTGCAGTGATTATAAAAATATTGTCTAGCTTTTCTAGTTGGAGAAAACCCAGAAATAATAAATATGTATCAAATGACTTTTGTTGTTTGAAATTTTTCCTCTGCAAGGAGGTGTCGACTCTATGTGAAAAGAACCTTATGGAGCTATAAAGAAGGCTCTAGATCTACCAATTTTTTAGTCAAAGAAATAAGAGCAGCTGCTCCAAATTCCTTCTAGGTAATCCTCATATTTTCATGTGAAAGAAAAGTTCCTTATGAAGTGAAGTAGCACTAAGAAAAGGAAATAGTGGTGATAAGTTGAAATTCTTCTCTATTTTTTAATATATTCTTTATACTTTTGAGAAGTATGTTTGTATTTTAATTTCATGCTCATTTGGGAGATAATTTAGTATTTATTTTAAGAGGGCATGAAAATGGTAATTAAAGGATATATTGTTGTTTAGACAATATTTGTAATAGCATGAATATCATGATGTATGAGTCACATGTGCTCTCCTACATGACTCCAAGTACAACCATGAGTTCCAGTCAGCCTCAGCAATGTAGTAGAAGAGGTTTCAATACTAAATTGTATGTGGCTATAAACTTCAATGGTATCTTGGATTACCCAAATCTTATTCCTTCAGAAATCATAAAACAATTGCCTAGATTCAATAGTGGGAGAGAGGAAAATGCTGAAAAGCATTGTAGAAAGTTCATGGACTTAATTGAAGATTTTGATATTGAATATGAGGACAACATTATGAGGTTTTTTATCCAATCTTTGGTAGATGATGCAAGGTGGTGGTTCTCCTTTTCACCGGAATCTTCTATCTCTTCATGGGAAGAGTGAAGATCGTCTTTTTTGGAGTACTTTGGTAAAAAGGTTATTCCAGATGCAGTGATAAAAAATTTCATGGAGATACAAATAAGGAATGGTGAGTTGGTTCCTCATTTCAATCTTAGATTTTTTGAAGTATTGGGTCAGATCCCTATGGAGTTCAGACCAAATGATGTTTTTTGTTTGGTTGTTTATTTTGGGGCATTTGGTAAAAAGATGAGTTACTTGTTAAGAGATAAGTATCCAAGAACTTTGCATCATGCTTTTATGATAGCAGTAGACATTGGAAATAATTTAAGGTGTGGAATCATCCCAAGGGGTTTTCCATCTACTCAAGATCATTGTAATAATGTATCAAATGCACTAGATAGATGTGGGGCAAGAAATGAAGATCAATGTCAAGATATTTTTGTCTCTGCTGATTTTACTAACCATGATTTAAATTATGATTCAAAAAAAAATGTGGAAAGTAAAGAGGGGGTAGATGTTTTATCAGATAATGATTTTGAAGCATCAAATGATGAGGTTCTATCATACTTTTTTGATGGTGATAGTGAGGATATGTATGAGGAATTGGTTGAGGAAGAGGATTCATGGTGCCAGAATGGCCCTGATTTCTTTCAAGATAAGTTGATGGTTTGTGTGCAGCCTTCTAAAGAGGATGAAGACTTGTCATATGTTGGAGATGATTATGAGGATGCTAATTTTTCTAAAACAGAGATGAATTCTTTTATTTCAGCTAAAAATGATGATAGTATTGATTTTTTGATTTGTATGCTTGCATCCTGTGACTTGTCATGCAAAGTTTTTGATCCTAAGAGGCATGGAAATTTTTATAAGCCAGAGTATGAGGCCGTGGTAGCTCCAAATTCTCTTGAACAACATAGTTTTTCAATGTGTAAGTTTCCAGCCTTAAATGGATATGGTTTCTATTCATGATGGTTCCATAAATAATTTTCATAATATAGAGGATGGTCTCAGTCATAAATCAAAAATTATGGATGCTTCAGACTATGAAAATGAATACGAAATTGTTGTTGGTGGGTCAATGTCAGATTTGTGTGAACCAACTTATGAGAGTTTTCAGGAAAGTATCTCCTATGATATGGAGACTAAATCTGATTTTGTATTCGAACCAAAAATGGATCTCAGCTTGTTTGATGTGGACATCAATAATTGTGATATTGTTAATGATATAAAATCAATATTTTATCAAGAGAAAACTACTCATGTTGATAATATTTCCTATAACAGTGATTTATATCAAGGAGATGTGTGCCAAGATGAGAATATGTATAATAACTGCTAAAAGTAAGATAAATCTCCCAAGTTGACCACTTTCACAAACTGCAAATACACTTTTTAATTAGCCATGCTAAAAGTAAGATAAATCAGTCTCACATTATTTATGATGCTAAGGATATAAATGAGAAATTTATCAATAAGAATGTAGAATATTACTGATTTTCCTTTGTTAATGACTAAAATTGTTGAAGTAGCCTTCCATTGAATAGCATGAGTTATTATTATTGTGATCATACTCTGATGGATATCTTTAGCTATGATAGAAATGATATTTAGTATATGTCAAGAATTCATATCTGCAAAACA
>MU226880.1:6263061-6283456 GCA_018584345.1 Thuja plicata | reverse complement strand
TAGCACTCATTTCATCTAGATAGCATTCATATAAGTGATGCATCGTGACTTCCTAGAAGATCATCTATCATTTCCTCTTTAATTTAAGATGGCTTTATCATGGGGAAATCAATGATTAAGTACACTTGGGTTGGAGTGAAGAAACTTAACAAGAGTGAATAAACTTAACAATAAAATTTTTGTTCCTTGGAAGCTTGATTTGAGGATCATCATTTTGAAATCAACTTTCACCCTCAGTTTACCAAAATGTAACCTATTGGGCATTCGAATCATAAGATACTGAATTGGCGGACAATTCAAACCACTCTTAACAATTCTGCAAATGATCTCATGAATGACATCTGGCCTCTGGAACCGACTTTAAAAATTGACTAAAAGACCTCATAGGGCTCTCAAATCTAGAAAACATGGAGTCTTTCATGTTTACTAACAGTCTGCAAAAACATATCTCCATGATGCTTCCTAAGGTGAGATATTTTAATCTCCCAAGTAGACCACTTTGTCTCCTCATGCATGATATCTTCCTCTTCACCTTTTGTCTCCTCCTTATCTCTCTCATTCCTCTTCAAAAGAGGTCTCTCCACCTTTTTATTTTTTAGGAGATCATAAAATAGGAGCATCAGACCCTGGTGAGAGGCATGGTCTCCTTTTGAGTCTTTTTGCAGACTAGTTAAAGTGAAATCCAAGGAACTTAGAAGATAAAAAGGAATACTAATTTTAACATTGTGCCTGAAGTGATTCAGAAGCATGAAATGGTTCCCATAGGCTCTGGTGAACCTATCATCGAGTTTAATGTATCTTATGATCACAAATATCACATACCTCCATAGCCTAGATATGCGTTTGGGATTATGGTAGGAAGTGTCCTCCTTCACCAGTCTTTCCTTTTACTATTCAAAAGTTAGAAATTTCTCCCAAGCCTTATTTGAAATGCTTCTATCTCTGTAGAACTTAAGCCCATCCATTCTCATACCCATTGCTTCTGCAATAATCTCCTCTATGACTTCCATGAGCTGATTCCCCACCATCACCTTTCTATTTTTCCATGTTTTAAAGAGTTGCGTTGACACAGTAGGGTATTTCCATGTCGTCATTCCATAAAAATAGTTTTCCCTCCTTTCTTCAAGATACTCCAATCTTTTTTCTTATCCTTCCACTCCTCACAGTTAACAGGCTCAAAGCACTTCTTGCTTCCACCCATATTTTCAATTTGAAGAATATATGTTTCACTGTGATTTTTAGTAATGTCATTATGAATTAAACATGCCACTTTCCAACTCACCAAAAGAACCCAGAATCTATGTCAATTCTAGCTTGTAATCACAAATATGTACTTTCTCTAGAATTGTTAATAATGACACTTCACATCTCGTTTAAAAATCTTCATAAGACTTACTATTTAAAAAAAATTGTCTACTCCACAACCGGTCACTATCCATTAATGATTTCACTTGAAGTGCCATGTCATCCCCATCATGCCATTGCATCATCACCTCCATTTTGCATGCCATGTTATCTACCCAGACAACAATTCTATTTGTCTCTCTGTAGTTATGCGATATCACACAATCTTTGAAAGATTGAATTAGGATTTTATATTTTTGCATGATGTTATGTATAAACCAAAAAGATAGAGTTTCATTATTTAAACATTTAATTATATTGAGGGAATCACCTTCAAGACATAACTTCTTACAACTCTTATCACTAGCAAGGATTAACCCTTGAAAAGAAGCATTAGCCTCAGCAACATGGTTAGTTTGAATTCCTATAGGTATAGATTTAATGCCTGGTGCAGGAGCACCTAAAGAACTAGGGTGAAAGACCCTTAAGAACTCTTAGAGTAGTTTTGTTGGTTTGTAAAGTATTTTGTTCATTCACTTTTGTAATGACCGAGTGGAAAAATGGGTCAAGCTGATGAACAAACACTCTAGTTTCTTAGTTGGTTTCTTTCAGTTGTTTGTGTCTGTGAGGTAGTTTGTAAGCCTCTAGAAATCCAACCAGGGCATCAGGAACCTTTCATAAAGCTTCTTGTTTAACACTAATGTTTGGTTAACATTGATGCTTGGTTAACACTGATGCTCGGTTAACACTGACACTTAGTTAACATTGGCACTCAGTTAACACTGATGCTTGGTTAACACTGACACTCAGTTAACACTAGCACTTGGTTAACACTAGAGCTCGGTTAACACTAACACTCGGTTAACACTGGCACTCGGCTAACACTGGCACTCGGCTAACACTGGCACTCAGTTAACACTAGAGCTCGGTTAACATTGGCGCTCAGTTTTGCATTATTGTTGCTCATTAAATTCTGTTGTAACGACATATGAAAAATGGATCTTATCTTTAGGAGATAGTATGGGTAGTTGTAATGGTTCCTGAAGAAATTCTTGTGATTGAGTGGGCAGTTAGGGTTGTTCCAATGATAGGATGGTTAATGACATCTCAAGCCTTCATTTAGAGAGTAGTAGAGATTGCAAAAGAGGAGGAAGTTATAGAAAGTTACAGAGTTGCAAATTTTTGTATTGATGTGTTTTATTTCCAGTAATGAGAAGTTACACACTGTGTGTTTAGTGAATATCAAGCTTTGTTTTTCCTTTTGCATGCTAGTAGATTAGCTTACTTATTTTTGTTTTGCAAGTTGTTAGTTCTTCACTCATTCTGGGTTGTAAACATTAATGACCCCTCGAGATTCCTGAGTTCATGGTGAAAATCATGTGTTGGGATGGAACTTGAGAGGAGACCTTATACATAGTTTCCTTTTTCTTTTTGGTAGGAGAAGCAATAGTTACGAGTCTGGATATCTTACCCTAGGTGAGCTCGATAATAGTCCAGCTAGGGAAGAGAATGAAAGCAATGTTCTGAAAACATTGATTGAGTGAATAGAATGAATCTATTTGTGTAGGTTCAGTGAGGAATATGAATAATATGTTGATGGGGACCGAGTCTTGAAGGGGAGGTAAATTTGATAGTGACTTACCTTGGTTTAGGGTTGTGAATACCCTAAGAGATCTAGGAGAAAGATCTCAGAGTAGAGTCAAGCTGATTTTGTAGTAGAATTGAGACTCCAGTCCCACATCAATGCCCTTGCACACTCAATGTTCATCTCTTATCACTATGCCACACCCATCCACCCCCAGGTTCCCTTTCAAAACACCATCAAAATTGAATTTAATCCATCCTCTAGGAGGGTAGTCCCATCTTGCTTCTTCTCTCATAGTCTTATTCTTACATTTCCTCAAATTACCTTTAATTTTCCAATTATTAAAGAAAATTATATCATCCAAATTTAGCGGTTCCATAAGACTTTCTCTTAGATACAAGTTATCCTTGACAACTCTCTTTATTTTTTGGAAGACCTCTTTTTCACTAGATGCTTTGTTTCTAAAAAATTTCTCATTCCTTTCTTTCCAAACCCCCTAGCAAACATAGGGAAGTATGAACTTCCACACCTTAACCATAGTTTCATTCTTTGAAGGTAGGTTCCAAGAGTTGAAAAGACTCTTCATGTCCTCTGGAATAACCCACTCAATATTAAGGATTTTAAAACATTTTTCCCAAATATTTCCCACATAGGGACAGTGAAGAAACATGTGATTAGCGTTCTCCTCATCTTGATTACATAAGTAACATCTATTAACTATTATAACACCTCTTTTTTTTAAGTTATCATTTGTAAGAACCTTATTTTGCAGCAAAATCCAGAAGAAAACATTGATCTTAGGGGTGAGATCCTTAATTCACGCTTTAGCCCAACATGACTCGTTAAGATTCTCATAATCCTGGTGATACAAAGAAGAGATATTAAAGTTCCCATTCGGGCTAGACTTCCATATTATGTTCTCTTCTTCCTCAATCAAAATAATAGAGTTTAGAGTTTTATTAAGTTGTCCCAAAGAGTTATCAATAATAGTTAAGTCCTTCCATTGATCCCTATCCCAGTAGTCAGCAATTGTACTCCCAAATCTCAGCTTACACTAGTCCTCAAAGTTCTTCCATCCAGGGCTTTCCTTGAGTGGATTCTGCATCATCCAATCATCTTCCCAAAAAAGAAAATTTATACCATTTCCTACTTTCCATTTAATACATTTTCTTATGATTTCCTTATTTTTGAGAGAATTTCTCCATATAAAGGATCCTCTAGCACCAATGTCACAACCAAGAAAGCTAACAAGGTTTGGACGCTCCTTATTGTATTTATTATCCCATATCAGCGTCCATTCTCCCTTAGAATTGTAATATCTCCATATAAGTTTAGCCAGAAGGTGATCATTGAGGTGTCTAACTCTGTCTAAGCCAAGTCCCCCTTTATTAATAGGTCTGCACACCTTTTCGTAAGCAATGAGGGCTATCCTTTTCTTTTTTTCCATCCCAGTCCATAGAATTTTTTTTTGAATTTTTTCAATAGCTTCTCCAAACTTCTTAGGCATTTTAAAGATATTGAGTGCATAAAGAGAAAGACCTTGAAGGGTAGATCTTAAAATTTGAATCTTACCTACTTGGCTCAATAGCATGCCTTTCCATCCGGTGAGTTTGCTATGATATTTGTCCACTAAAGAACTCCAGAAAGACTCTGGGGGCTCTAAGCATAAAGGAAGACCAAGGTAAGTACCTGGAAGAGTCTCCATATCATAGCCCAAAATCTTCTTAATTCTCAGTTGTCTTTTTTCAAGAACATTAAAGAAAAACACCGAACTCTTTCCCCAATTAATAAGCTATCCCAAAGATGTCCCATATTTATTCAACGCCTTTTTTACGTTGGTATCATTTTTTAATGAAGCTTCCCCCATAACAATCGAGTCATCAACAAACTATTGATGGGAGCAGACTTGTATGGTAGAAGAAGGATTGAGGCCTTTGAATTCCCCATTCATGACTAATTTATCCATATACCTGCTCAAACATTCAGCCATTATGATGAAGAGTACAAGAGAAAGGGGGTCCCCCTTCCTTAAAACCCAAAAGGATTTGAAGAAAGAAGTGGGATAACCATTAATTAGAACAGAGATGGTGGAAGACGATATCAACTAGTAGATAAGATCAATACTTTTCTTATTGAATCCAAAAGCCATCATAAATTTCATAAGAAAGTCCCAGTCCACCCTATCACAAGATTTGGATAAATATAGTTTGAGAATGAGACCCTCCTTCTTTGATGCCACCAAAGAGTGCATATTTCATGTATAGAGATAATTGAGTCCATGATCTGTCTGCCTGAAACAAAAGCATTATGTTGCCATGATATAAGAGAGAGAAGAATATACAACATCCTTATGGTAAGAACCTTAGAAATAATCTTATAGGTTGTATTACATAAAATTATTGGCCTAAACTGATCCATTTTATTAGCCCCTTGTTTTTTTAGGGATAAGAGCAATAAACATTTCATTCAATTCCTTCAACAATTTTCTAGATCCAAAACATTCTTTAACAACATTAGTAACATCCTTTTAAATAATAGCCCAGTATTTCTTGAAGAAGAATAAAGGAAAACCATCCGGGCCAGGGGCTTTATCCCCATCAAAAGAAAAAATAGCCTTTTTATTTCATCATTAGAGGGGATAGAATTAAGACTAGCAATGTGGTGGTCCTTTAGGATTTGAGGAATAAAGTCCAGAAACTCCCTTTGGTCCTCTTGGTCCAGATCTTTATCCTGTTGGAGAAGGTTTTGAAAAAAAAAAATTCTCCATTCTAATAGCATCTTCATCATCAGATCTAGTACCATTTATGATAAGATTGGAAATTTTGATAGCCAGTATGTGCTTAAGGGTAGTCATGAAAAAATATTTTGTATTCCTATCCCCTTCCTTCAAAAAAATCTTTCTGGATCTTTGTCTCCAAAAAGTTTCTTCTTTAGATATAATGTCATGGAGTTCAACTAATTTCTCTTTTTCCTTTTCTCTTGATATCTTCTCATAACCTTCCAACTAAATTCTATCCTAGATGGCTTTCAACTCCAAATGGATATTAGTCTTACTAGAAAAGATATTTCCAAAAGTTTCCTTATTCCATACTTTAATATTTTCCTTGACATGTTTAAGTTTTTTAGCCAGAATAAACATAACAGTTTATTTAATATTAATGTTCCACCATTCCTCAATTTTTTGTTCCAATTATGGATGAAAATTCCACATCTTCTCAAATCTATAAGGAAAATTCCTTTTCTTGGAAATGGGATCCACTAGGAAAGTAATAGGATTATGGTCTGATCTTGCCCGCACATGGGCAGACAGCGAGCAATAGTAATGGGTAAACTATTCATTGCGAATGAGGGCCCTATCAAGTCTAACCTGAATAAGATCCTCTCCACTCCTTCTATTATTCCACATGTAGTTAATACCCTGAAACTCAATATCATGGAGGGCTTGTTCATCAATCAGATTCATTAGGTCCATTCTGCTCTCCAAATTAGTTTGGCTTCCTCCTTTTTTTCATTTTCTTTCAGGGGGGTGTTAAAATATCCCATTATAATCCATTCATCAGAGCCAAAAAAATTTCTCAAAGAGGAAAAATTCTCCCAAAAAATCTCTCTTCCCTTTTTAGTATTAGGAGCATAGATATTGATCACCACCCATGAGGTACTATCCTTAAGATGTTTGAATCTAATGCAAGCCACATTGTTCCTCTGGTATATAACATCATATTTTATGATATCACAATTCCACACAGTAGTAATACCACCCGAAGCACCTTCAAAGTCACCCCCATAGATATTTCCATTCTTAAAACATTTGAGTTTCTCTACTTTCTCCTTAAGCATTTTAGTTTCTTGAATCAAAAAAATTTTGGTCTATTATCTCTAATCATATTTCTAACAAGATCTTTCTTGTGGGGGTTATTCAATCCCCTTATGTTCCAAGAGATAATCTTCATACCTTAACAAAAGATCTTGCCTCTAGGATGGTCATCTGGCTGCCATCCGCTATGGTCTTCTTATCCTCCTTGCATTTTATTTTTTGGCTCAATGTTCGACCAGGAGAAGATATCATTCCTCCCACATCCTTATTTTTGTTACTCCTGGTTTCTCTCACTGGTCGGTTGTTCTTACTCTCATTATTCTTTGATTTTTAATCCTCCTCATGAGCCTCTGTCCCATCATCATGTTCACTCTGGTATCCCTTTAGAGCTTGACTGATGGACATGACATCTCCTCATATTAGCATTTTGACATCCGGGATAGTGCTTCTTATTGCCTGGGGTGAATTCTATAATGAGTCTAAGGACCCTTGTCCTAAAATAATGCACTATTGAGTATCCAGCCATTCTAATTCCTCCTCCACTTTGTGATGATTTCTTGTGGCCTCTGGGCTCTGCACTATTTGATTAATAACTTCAGGGCTACTAGTTAATTTAACCTCTCCCTCCTATTTGGAATCTTTTACTATCATTTATTTCTTGTATTTTTCCTGTATTTCACCCCCATTACCACTTTCCCCTACTTGGTCTTGTGGGCATTCAATAATTTCATTGCTTCCATTTTTTTTTTGGTCATTGACCATGCTCTCATCACCAGTCTCTGAGGTCTGAACCTTTTCCTCTCTATTTTTAAGTTGGGGCACCCTTGAAGTCTCTCCCCATCATTCTTCACCTTTCCAACAGGTATTTGTTTCTTTATCTTTCTTTGGGTAACCTTAGACAGGAATTCCTTTGCCCAGTGCCCTGGTTTCTTACAATGAAAGCTAGCAAAGGGGATATATTCATATTCTATCATTTGTTCCCACAATCCTAGTTTTGAATGAATGTTTATTTTCTTGGGCATAGCAACATCCTGCGTTATCCCCACATAGATCATGGTATACATTAGTCATCTTCTTGAAGCCGTAATAGGGTCTATGGATAACATTTCCCCAAAGGAGTTGGCTATCCCAAAAAATATATCCTCCATCCAGTATTCCAAAGGGAGTCCATGAAGCTTAACCCACACCAGCACTTGGTTTACCAAGTCATCCTCAAAGACAAGATTGGGACACCATTTTTGAAGGACCAAGGTATTTTTTCCTATCATCCATGGTCCATTGCATAAAATATTCATTTTTTCCTCTTCACAGTAAAAAACAAGGATATACATCCTTTTGCTATAGCCACCACATCCACTTGCCCTTTCAGCCCCCATTTTTGAGAGGCATAGGCATGCACCACTTCTATTTTGGGTTTAACCCCTAGGAATCTCCCAACTAGAGTGTTTTCCATTCTTGTTATGGTGTGATCAATGATTTGGTCAGGTGTATCAATGGAAAATCTCCCTTGGGATGGTCTCGAGATATTCTTTATAGGTGGTAAAGAAGACTTACCCATAGGTTTGACACCAAAGAGGGAAGACCAATTTTTTCTTCTTTCTTGTTGAACTCGTGACTCGCTAGGCTTGCCCCCCCTCCCCCCGGGTCCCCAAGAGATTGTCCAGCATCGAGATCCTTTCCCTTTTTCCCTTTTTCCTTAGCATCCTCCAGTTTACTGTGCATAGCAAAAGGTCCAGCATCTGCTCCCTTCGCACCAATCCCACTCAAATTCAAATTTGAATTTGGTCATTGTTCTCCTCCCCACTCTCCTCCCCACTCTTCTCCCCACTCCATTCTATTATAAGAAATATTGGTAAGGTTGATACCTTGTTATAAGTATAGCTTATTATAATATGAGGAATGCACATGCATTCAAGAACACTGCCTATAGTTCACTACTCAATTTTCCTTGGGCACCCACCTTAAGGAAGTCACTCTAACTTACAATTATAATTCAAAGTATTACTGATAAACAAACACTTTTCATACTCCAAACTGATAATTCATGAACTGTATAGTAGCATCTTACTATGCCTTAGTCAGTTCATTTTCAGTATTGTAAGATCCTTTTCTGTAACTATTTCTGCCACATCATAGACAAGCAATTGAGCCTCCAATAGATTTGTAAAAATGTTTTACTAGAAAATACCTACTTCCACGATCTCAAAAATACTGGCACATACACATGATACACCAAACTATTAGAATTCAAAGAATTCATTATCCAAGATCATTTGCATGCAAAATAACCTGTTACAAAAGCAAAGCTTGGAGACAAAAAATGTTCTGAAAGATAAAATATTCATTCAGAGAGGGAATACAAAATACAAAGAGATCAAACCTTATGAAGGTGATCGAAACCCTAAAGGGGAAAAGTCTAGGTTGTATAATAATAATTAATAAAAAAATTAATTATTATATGCCTAAAGTTTAGCTTAAGTGAAATAGAGATAATAAGTGACTTAATAATTAAATCAAGATTACTTAATTAATAAGTGGAATCACTTTATTACTCTAACACCCCCCTTAAGATAAAATTAGTGAGAAGCTAAAAACCTAGAAACAACTACTGAAAGCAGGAAAATTGGTCCTGGCAACAAGGTCTAATCAGGTACCCAAGTACAAAAAATATTTTTAAAGAGGAGAAATAGAGAAAACCACATGGGAAAAACCCTACTCCAAAAAGATATGAAGCCTAGTGAAGGACTAAAAAATCCTCCAAACTAGAGAATGTCCTAGAAAATAGGAACATAGAAAGAACATGTAGAACACCTCTAAAGAAAGAAGCTGCAAACATTGTCGAAGAGTGACTGTTGGAACCTCTACTATAATAGAACATGATCAAGTAGAGAATATTTTAAACAAAGCCTGAAGATCTGATCAATCGAAGATGGAAGAATTCCTACAAAATAGGAATGAAAGAAGAGTGTCCATATGGTAAATGATCCATCTCACCGAAAAGCATAGGTACCAGCCACTACATCTACCTAGTACATAGGAAAAAATATCAAATACATAGATCACTCCATTGAACCAAGGAAGCATTATAACTAACAGGATATACCCCCCATAATATTGAGCAAGGCAAGGCATGATAGGTACACTGAAATAGACTACCAAGAAACACTGCATGATGAAGAACGTACAAACACATATAAAGGATGGTGTCATGGAAGGTACACTCACTGGACACACATAATGAGGCTAATGTCATGGGAGGAACACTCACTTGACAAAGGTAGATGGAAAACAAGGAAAACATCAAACCCCCCCCCCCCCATGGCACTTTATAATATAGTGCGAGTAAAAAATGACACAAAATGTGTAGGATCCCAAGCATGCATCAGATGACACTTTATCTTAGTGCATTTGAAAAAAAGATAATATGATAAAAGATGTCTACAAAATCCAGGAATGCCAGAAAGATGTAGAAACATGAATAACTACTAAAAAGAAGTCATCCCATGCATAGAAAACTATCCCCGAACCTGAAACATGCAAAACATCCACCAGAATGCTAAAAATAAAAAAACTAAATAAAATATACTTGGAGCAAATTCAAGTAATAAGACCCATACAAGAAGAAGGATAACATAATTAGCTTTCTGACGTCATATGGAAGTTGAAAAATGGAGTCCAGAGATGAAAGATAGAGCAACTAGAGAGAAAAATAGAACCCTGACTTTGACTAGAAACAAACCCTGCAAGATAGAAAATTAGAAAACCAAACTTGGAAAATCAGGTCGGGCTCGGAACCTGCTTTCCGACGATATCTCATTTGCCAAAAAATGATATAGTATGCGCAAGATATGAGCAAAAAACCACAAGGTTCTCATTATGAAAAAAAGGGAAAGTTGTATGACATGTTGGTGGCCATCAAATTTAACCCAGATCTTAGACCTACGACTACTGACATCATCAGCATGAAAATTGAGGAAAAATTTTTTCCCATTTTTTTTTCTTTTTTTTTAGATGCAAAATTTAGAAAAAAAAACATTTTCTCTCTCCTCCATGCGTTCAAGGCGAAGTCAAAATCAAGGCAGCATTAAAATTGAGGTGGATTTTTGCCTCGTAAAACATGCCAAGGGTAGTGCATGCAAAAATAGGGCCCAAATTTCAACTTTGTCCAAATAGGATGTGACTTATATGAAAATGGGGGTTTTGGGGCATTCTAGACGCAACCCAGAAGTCATTTTTTGCCCAAAGTGCTCCAAAAAAAAAATCCTCCCAAAACTCAATAAAATCTGAGAGAAAAAACTTCAAACCCTCAGAGCTCCAAAAACTTCAAAAACTCAAGAATGGGCAGTAGCAGCAGCAAGGCTCTGATACCATGTTAAAATTCAAAGAATTCATAAGCCAAGATCATCTGCATGCAAAATAACCTGTTACAAAAGCAAAGCTTGGAGACAAAAATGTTTCAAAATAAAAAATATTCATTCAGAGAGGGAGTACAAGATACAAAGAGATCAAACCTTATGAAGGTGATCGAAACCCTAAAGGGGAAAAATCTAGGTTGCATAATAATAATTAATAAAAGAAATAAATATCATATGCTTAAAGTTTATCTTAAGTGAAATAGAGATAATAAGTGACTTAATAATTAAATCAAGATGATTTAATTAATAAGTTGAATCACTTTGTTACTCTAACACAAACAAGCCCTAATTAGCCATATTTATCAAGAACTAGGCCAGTAAAGACCTAATCCCTAACATCCTTTCTTTAGGGCCCAAATCAACCATCATGATCTTTGTGTGCTTTCCAAACATCCCTTAATTCAATTAGTAGCATCTAGAGATCACGATCATAACCCTAAAACATTTATCGATCTCTAATAAACAATTTTATAATATTTCCTTAATCATGTCGGCTAAGATCACAAAAACATAACTTAGATTCATTGAACTTGGTCACCTTGACCAAAGTAAACTACCAACTCATCAGATACATAATCCAATATTATCCAAAGGCATCATTAAGCACAAACAAACAAATGAATCCATTGCACCCATCAAATGTACCAGCATCTTATGATAAACATTCAAGAACATTGTCACCGTTCACTAAAATACTTGTAACTATCTTGTGGAACATCAGAATAACAAACCCTTTGAATGGTAGACACAATTATATGTCATTAACATATTTCCATACATGCAACCAAATTCCTCATCTACAACACTTACACAAAATAAATCTCTGCAACTCTGTAACACTAGCAATCAAAAAAATAACCAGTCTTCATATGTAACATCATAGCTTGATCAAATCATCATGTTAGAAAATCAAACTTAAAATTAAATATGTAGACAACCTCTACAACATCCCATGAGGTTTGTGACTCCTCATCTTTAGTAACCTTATGTTTCCATTCATCAAAACATACTGCGTTACTGGCAAAACTCCGTGTATGTCAACCAAACTTCATAACAGATATCGATACCATCTTATCTTCACATTAAACATCCTAGAAACATAGTAGTCATCAAAAAATCACATTTGACATTTTGAGATCAATGAAAACACATCCAACTTTCCAGTAATTTATGGATATATAATTGTATTATGCACTTTAAAGTTATCATATTATTATCATGATGTAACAACACTTTGATGAATAGAATGATACTTTAATTTTTTGCATCTGAGTTAATTTTTGGGAAGACTCATCCAAGGGACCCCACTTGGTGAAATTTCCACTCATTTGGTTTAGTTACTTTTTTTTTTAGTAATTATTTTTAGTTTTAGCATCTAACTGTTCCTGGAGCCATTGGAACTATGTTCAATGATTGTTCCTGTAGCCATTGGAACTATGTTTTATGATCGCTCTTGTAGCCATTGGAACTCTATTCTGTGATTCTTCCTGAAGCCATTGGAACTTTTTTATTTAACTGTTCCTACAACCATTGGACTTGTTGGATATTTTTCATGCAGGACAAGAAAAATCAACTTGACAAGGCTTGAACAGCCTTCTTCCCTTTGAGCTTGATGAGCTCAGGAGGGTATTCCTCTGACATAAGTCTGGATACTGATTAAAACTTCAATACATAACATCATGCTGACACACAAAGTAGATAATTCTCATACTTAAGTTAATGGACACCCTTATGGTATGATTTCAATGAACAATCACTTCCATAGCTTGCAACTTCCTTTGAGAATGAAAGTAATTTATCGCAACAAATTCACACAGAGTTGTAAATGTGGATAGTTCTAAGATTCATATGAATGAGAATTTTATTTCATTACTTGAACAATTAATCTATTCAGCATCAAACACCACTGAGATTAAAATCATATTACTCCTACCATTACTCAACATAAAATTAAAGGGATTTCTCTTTTGAATTTATGGGACCAAAGTGAAACAACATCTCTAAGATTGACCAGTGCCAAAAGGATGGCAATAGAGTCAAATAGAGAGCATTCCTCACTATAACATCTCAAACATGTCTTGAAGATCTAAAATCATGTTATCACCTAGTGAGAACAAGATCACCAATATTATATGCATGTCACATAACTATTTTTAATAATCCATTTGAAGACATAAAATTCTCGTTTCATTTATTAAAATAATTACACTGCTCCTAGAACAAAAGGAAATAATAAATTGAATACATGACAACAAATATGTCTGTAAACTATAAATAATCCTAGATTATTTCAACTTAAAATAAATTTTACACTTCAAATTAGAGATGGTCGTATGATAGAACTCAACCATGAAATTCTATATCACGACACAGGAGATATTACACTCCAGAAATTCCTAGCTACTTATTATGAACCTTGACTCTTGACACTTTAAAATTTTACAACATTTCACAGAATTTAGAAGATTTGAAAAATAGAAGAAAAAAGAATTAATAGAGAACAAGATAAACAACCAGCTTTCTCAACTCCCGCCACATGTCCTTTCTTCAAGATTTTATTTTCTTGGTCATCCTTCATCCTTCATCTCTGTCATTATTTTCTCTATTTTAGTTGCTTCTCTCTTGGCCTCTTTCATTGAGGAACCAAAAAAATGTTTTTCTTTCATGAAAAAAGGAACTAATTTAGACTGGTCTGATTTAGTAATTAGAAATGAGTGAGAAGCTTCCTTTTGAAAAAGATGGATATATTGTTCTTGATGAGTTTTATATTTCTCAAGAAGATAAAGGAAATATTCCTTTCACCCCTAGGAGAGTTCTTGTGAGCCATTCCCCTATCGCACTGTGCGGAATTTGGATGCAGAGAAGAAGAATAAGAAGAATTTGGATACTGGGCAGGGGAAGAAGACAAATTTCAAACAAGGGAAGGGGAAATGTAGGATTCTCACCACCTCCCCTCTTAGAAGAGACACACAAGAATGGGTCCTAGGGTGAACTAGGCTTAGACAAGCCGACAACACCAAGTCCTCCATCTATTCCCCATTATTTATCCCTTTCTTGAGGTAGAAATAGAGTGGTAGCCTTAAGTGACTAGACACCTAATAAACCCTCACAAACTCCACTAGTTTGGTAATAAGCACAGACAATGGGGCTATTAGGTTAAGAAATCTCTCCAACCATCCTTGGAATTCAATAAATCCCTAAAACCAAAAAGTACAACATCAACCCATGATCATTATATACTTATTCCAACATGGCCTTCCCCAGTCTCAACCTCATGCAATAGACAATGTCACTCATTACAATTCTCACTATTAGCATCACAAACAAACAGAAATCCATCTAACCAAAAGGGAATAGATATAGAGAATTCACATAATCTCATCCACAGTCAACTATAAATAACATTCCTCAAAGCTTCAAATTGACTGCCACAACTTGCTAATTCAATAAATCTCTGTATTGAAGTTCACATCTGAGAAATCTTTTCAAGCTGACATTCTTGGTTATCACAACATCTCGTAAAAGGAATGGTGGAAAGGTGTAATGACTCTCTGAGCTACACCACATTTTAAGAGTAAATTAAATGTCCTTTATATGTCACTTTTGATATGAAACCCATATGTCGTAACTCTGCAATTCCCAAAATGTAGTCAAAAAGTCTTAAATTATATAGCATGGAAATCCTGGCTCACATGGCACCACACATGGAAACCAGTCACTAGCTCGACCTATATTCAAATTTTCCAAATTGTACACACTCCCTTTGAAAATTTCCCTAGACACATGTCACCACCTTGCACAACTAAGACCTTAAAGAACTGTCTTAAAAAATTGTCGCAAAGATGTGACTAACTCATAATGAGTTACATTTTCTTCATCGCATCCTCATGACTCATCCACCTTAACTATAGTTTAAACCTATGAAACCATGGCATGTGACCATACCATTTTATTAACCCAAAAAATTCATGCCATACGTAACATCCTCACTTCTCCATGGGCCAAAATTCAGTCCCACAAAACAAGTTGTGAGGCCATGACAAGGCATCACCATAACATTTCATTCTTCCTCGAAGGCTCGCGGCTGGAAAATATTTTCCCCACGAACCATCATGAGGATACAATTATACGCCTCTCAATCGTGATTCATGGTTCCCAAGCTTTCCAAAGCTGAGGGTTAGTATCAAAGGTTTTACAATGATAGAAATCAAGTACACAAGAAGTACTAAAATGAATAACTTGAAACATAACCAATAAAATATACAAGCAATGAAAGGAAAACAAATGAATGCAAACCCCAAAGTGCTTGAAGCTTCTATTGTCTCTCTCTACTCCTTCCGAAATGTTGTTCTTGATGCTCAGTATTGGTGTGGAAAGTGTTTATCACTTGAGAAGCATCGAGAATTTTCTAATTGAAATGGGTCTGTGATCGCAAGATGGCTTGAATGCTAGAACCAAACTGACATAGTAATGGCGCACAAGAGCTTGAAATCTTGGATCCTTCAAATGGTTATGAAGGGTTTATTATATAGGAATCAGGGATGAAATGAACGGTTGAGATCAATCCCAGACATAGGGAGATGAACAGTTGAGATCAAAGGGAACTGGAGAAGCCATCAGTAAACTCCACCTCTTCAATTTCTAAAGAGGAGATAGAGTTTGGTGAACTGAAGAGCTAATTGTGAGTTACCTTTTAGAACTGAAGAGGTGGGTGGGGTTACCCATGTGAACTGGAGAGGTGAGTGAAGTTACCCATATGGACTGGAGAGATGGGTGGAGTAACCCGTGTGATCTGATTGGAGTTATCTCTTTGAAGATAAATGAATATTTAATTCATTTATTTAATTAAATTTTTCAACATGTGAGATAATTGAATTCTTTTTTATTTAGAATTTCTTTATTTGATGAAATTTTAATTGAAATTAATTTACTTAGAATAAATTAATTAGTAAGTTTAAATATTTGAATTTAAACTATAGGAAATTGAATTTAATTAATTAATTAATGATAATTAATCAATTAAGGTTAATTAATTAAATAAAATTAATTATTTAATTAATTTTTGGATTTTGATTAGATGATTTGGGGAATGAATTTAGAAGAAAATAGATGATTAATTAATGATTAAAAAACCAATAATTAATAGATGAAAATTAGTATTTTCAATGTAAAGTTGCAAGCCTATCCATTTTCGGGTGTCTACATTTGCCCCTCTTTGACGCGATGTGACTTGTCGCAGTGTGTCAAAGAATTTTCAGATTTGATCCTACCTTAGCTTGCCCCAGTGACAGCAGGTGGATGATATGCCCCCTCAACAAATTATGCATAGAAAATGTGTTAGATGAGAATTAATTTGTTGAAAATGTGAATCACTATATGATGATGATGAATGCATTCGTATGTTAGTTAGGATGTTATTGATGATGGATGCATTGATTATATGATCTACTATGCTCATGTTTTGGATTTTTCTTATGCAATAAATGAATGCAATCTACCATGCATAAAAATTTTGAGTAATGCATGTGTTAGTTAGAAGGAAGTTAGTTTGGAATGTGATCTCTGGGATTGATTGATAGATATGGAATGATAGAAAGGAAATTATGATTTTTTTGATAGATATGAATTGATAGAATAGATGAGTGAGCCAACACTGTCACATTTCCAATTTTTGTCATCATTGCATCTTTTTTATTTTTTGAAATTCCGAAGAGCGTCTAATGCATCCATATCACATACCACCTGGATACCGCCATGACCTCTTGATAGCAGCAGGAGTAGAGAGATTGAATAGAAAGAGAACTTAGTGCACCCAAATATTGACCATCTAGGTTCAGCCTTGTTTCATGTTTGAAAAGAAAGAGAGCCAAAAGTACCCAGATATTGACCATCTGGATACCTCTTTGTCCTCTGAATAAACTAAAAATAAAGGAAACCAAGATATAACTCATATGCACCAAGAGTCCATCTAGATAACACCGCGAGGTCTTGATTCTGTAAAGAAAAGCCAAAGCAAACAAGATAGAACTCCTACACCCCTAGAGTCTATCTAGATAGCATCGTGAGCTCTTGATTGAAAAATAAAAGAAAAGACCATAGAAACCAAGATAGAACTCCGATGCACTCAGAGTCCATCTGAATAGCGCTGTGAGCTCTTGATTCTATAAACCAAACAAGCAAATAAAAGAGAAGGAATGTCCAATTCTTTCCCAGGGTTAAGCTTAGATCATGGAACTGCATGGCTGCCAGATAAGTGACAGTGCCTACTGCATTTATCCTAAATCATCATGGCCCTGAAATCAAAGTGAACATTCAATAGACAGCAATCAAAGAAAATAAGTCATGATCTATCATAGCTACTCTCCTCACATGGTGAATCCTGGAGTAGCGTAATAACATAACCGTGAAATATAGACTGAAATCTGACTGACTGACTGACCTATTCAACATTTTTGGATGGCTCCTTGATGCAGTTGGATTTCTATTGATTGGCTCGACTCTTTTGATAGGCTTGGTTGGCTTGATTGCTTGAGTGTGTCTAGTTTCAGTAATGGATGACTCGTATAAGACTAACTTGTCTGGTTTGAGCATATCCATCACTGTGTAAGATGATTGATATGATTGATTGATAGATCTGATCATGTTGGCATCTGATCAAGTTGTGTCAGATGGGCCCATGCTGATTCACAAAGCTCATGATTGTGACAATTGATAGATTGACTTGGTTGCCAGTTGCTTGTTGATTGATTTGATAGATTGATAAAGCTATGTCAGATGAGCCCAATGCTTATTTGCAAAGCTCATGATTGTGACATTGATTGACTGGGCATGATCGCCCTTTTCTCTCTTGATAACCGAGTTGTCTTTATTACTTGGGATTTTGCAGTTTTTTTATTGTTTTTGATGAATATTGATTTTCTCAGGATTTTTTATCTTTTGAGGATTTTTATGTGTTTTCTGATTTTTAGGATTTTTCAGGACTTTGAATCACTCCCCTAGTTTGGTGGACCAGTATTAACCATATGTAAGTGCTTGGTGCTCAAAGGGGTTTGTTCTTCTGGATATAGCTTGGGTAGTCATTCTTGCATTTTGAAGTATGCTCAAGCTTTTGATCTTGGAGTTCATTGATGGTGAAACTAGATTTGAACACGTGGCACCTTTTTTCCAGGTTTTCACTAAGAGAGCAATTTTTTTTCTCTTTACTTTTTTCTTTTTTTTCTTTTTTTGTTGTCATAGAGGTGCCTGATTGCCAGGTTTTCACCAAGGTAACATTTTGTATTTTTGTATTTTTTTGGTATTTTTTGGATATGTAGATAGGTGCCTTAACCATAGAGACCTTAAGGGTAGAACCTCTTGAGGTGCATGTTGTTGATGTATCTAGGGAGCTAATCTCCTTCAAGTGTTGCCAGTATGAATGCCCCATTCTGGGTAGAGCTAATAATGATGTATGGTCCTAGCCAGTTAGGCTTGAACTTTCCTGGTTTCACTCTTTCTACTTGGTTCTTTTGATTTTCCATGAGGACAAGGTCGTATACCTAAAATGTTTGTGACCTCACCTTCTTATGATAGTTCCTTCTAAGCCAATTCTAATAGCCTTGTAAGTGGTTGAATGCATGTTGTCTTCTTTCATCTAGTAACTCCAGTTCATTGAGCCTTGCTACTCAATAGTCTTCATTTGAAATCAGGTTCTTTAATGATATCCTCAGGGATGGGATTTCCACTTCGAGGGGTAGAACCACCTCTAATCCATAGACTAGGGAGAAAGGAGTGGCTCTTGTAGGTGTTCTCACACTAGTACTGTATGCCCATAATGCGGGACTAAGCTATAAATGCCAATCTCGCCCTGATTCATTCACTATTTTCTTCAAGATTTTCAAAATTATATTGTTTGTAGCTTCGGCTTGGTCATTCCCTTGAGGATAATAAAATGAAGAGAACCCTTGTTTGATATAGAACTGTTCACATAGCTCTTTGACATATTTATTTTTGAAAAGCATACCATGATCTGTCAGGATGGTTTGAGGGATCTTGTATCGACAGATGATGTGGTTAAGTATGAACATTGATATCTGCTTTCCAGTTATGTAAGTGAGGGAATTTCTTCCACCCACTTAGTGAAATACTCTGTTGCTGCTATGATGTACTTGTGCCCATTTGTTGAAGATGGTCTAGTCTTGCCCACTAGGTCAAATCCCCACATAGAATTTTTTTAGATTGCCCCCAGTCTAGCAAGGCAAGGAAATTATAGATTGATGGATGAAGGTCAAAGGTCTCTTAGTATGTCTTGAATTTTTTTGGATGCCAAGGGCTATCCACGGGATGGGATAACATGTTTCATTGCAAGATAAGGGACTGGACATGACAAGATAAGATAAAGACATGGTACATTGATTGGCATGTGGTTGAAAAGAGTGGACATGTCAAGAGGATGTTGAAAATAGGTTTTGCATTTTCTATCTGTATTTTCTATCAAGACCAAGAGAGGGATTTGATAGGATAATGATAGAACATGGATAGGGAAAGAAAGATCAAGAATGGAAAAGGGGAGGGGATATGGATTCAAGACTCTTAAAAGATAGGAAATATGGACCATAGGGATATGGACAACATGAAACATATAGGACATGTGATGCTTCTAGGGAGATCCCTATCCTTGTCAAGATCAAAGTTGGAAAAAATATGGATGCTGATAAGGTAAGGGATATGAGGGATATAGGTTAATGGAGGAAATGAAAGGGATATGATATGATAGGAAAATATGGATGGAACATGCCCCCATGTATGGAATGCAAGAGGTTCGTAGATTACACATGATGCATGTTTTCCTATTTTTCATCATGGTACTTGCCCAATGTGCCTGTTTACCAGGTTTTCACTAGTGGACGAATATTTTCTCTTTTTTTTTTTGAATTTTTTGGAAGATAATAGACTCATGATAGGAACTAGAGGAAGGACTTAAGCATCTTTCTCTTCAAATTGTAACCTTGTAATATGTGTTATAATAGATCATGGCTATTGAAGGTATGCTCAAAGATGTTGACAGGGTGATGGAAAAGGGGGATAAAATGGATGAAGTGGGATAGGGTAATGCTCTATGCACAGGATTGGATAAGAGGATGGATGGAAGACTAGAATATATGTGTTGGATAATGGAGGAATTGTGAGAATAATTGATTTTGAGTGGATGGATATGTGGGAATGAACAACATTGGCACACACCTTGAGGGGTGATGGAGT
>MU226880.1:6222101-6243593 GCA_018584345.1 Thuja plicata | reverse complement strand
CAAAGGAAGTTTAATCGATTCATCTCCCTCTAAACGACAGATGGCAAGAAACCACTTCTGTCAATACTAATCACCAGGGAAAAGAAACGTAAAAGAACAGGGGAAGTTAAATCATTTGGCTTCTTTTCCTTTTTCCATCTTTGTTTGATAAGATTTGGCAGCTCTGTTGCTCTATTCGTGCCACTTGTAGAAACATCAATCAAACTATGACACTTCAATTTGAATCCTTCATCTTCTCTTCAATGACATCTTTCGAGTCCAATCCATTGGGCTTCGGGGTCAAATAACTGCTTATGTTTTTCACATGTTTGATTCTATTTGGTTTCAATTTCAACCTCCAATGGTATCGAGAATCCTCATCTTTATCTTGAACTTGAGTCTCTAATGCAATTGGCGGAAAATCCCAAACCTGCTTCTCCATTGCGGAAAATGAGACTGGAGCTTCTCCTTAGCGGAAGTTTGCAAAAGAGCTTCTCCTGGCAAAAATCTGCAAAAGAGCTTCTCCTGGCGGAAAACTGGAAAAGTGCTTCTCCTGGCGGAAAATTGGAAAAGTGCTTCTCCATTGTGGGAAATGGGAAAAGAGCTTCTCCTCGTGGAAAACTGGAAAAGTGCTTCTCCTCATGGAAATTCGCAACTTGGCTTCTCCTTGGCAGAAAATTGGAAAAGGGGTTCTCCACTTAAAGCACATGCTTTATTTGATCTCTTAAAACAATAATATTATATTCCTTTGTAATAAATTGGCCCCACCTCATTATAACTAAGCTTGCGGAAAATCACCTGAGAGATGCGATTCCCGCAAAGCGCAAAGTTCTTCTTTGCAGAAAATCACTTGAGAGGTGCGATTCCCGCAAAGTGCAAAGTTCTTCTTTGCGAAAAATCACTTGAGAGGTGCGATTCCCGCAAAGCACAAAGTTCTCCTTTGCGGAAAATCACCCGAGAGGTGCGAAACCCGCACAGTGTAAAATTCTGCCTTTGCGGAAAATCACTTTCTTAGGTATAATTCCGCCCTGGAGAAGATGATTTTTGAAATCCCGCCGAGCTCGTTCTCGCTCATCTCTTAACCAAATTGCTCACTGTTTGTTGCATTAGGATCGTTGAGACCTGCAGAATTGATCCATACCAGTCTTCGATCTCTGCCTGAGAAAGAACATCAATTGGAGCACAAATCTTTGCCGGGTTGGGATCTACAACTTACCCAAAAATGAAAAGATCTCATAACAACCCGCCCGGCTAAGAGAAGGAAAGGTAATGACAGGGAAACCCGACAAAGATAGCCTACCTAAGAAATACTTAGACTTAGACTCAGATTGACCAGACCGACCAGACATGACTCCAAAATCCTCCACCTTGACAGCATGGGTACAGGATGAAAAGTGGGGCAACACATTGAAGATCTTTGCCTTCTTGTTCTCAAATGCTACTCTGTGACCTGAATTATTTAGCTGAAAAACACTCAACATATTATAATTCAATCATTTTACCCAATAAGCATTTTCACATTTAATCAAGTTATTCAACATTATAGTTCCTTTACCTTCAACCGGACAAGGTGTATCATTACCCATTCGTACTGTACCACCATTATAATACTCAAAAATGTTAAACTTTTCTTTGTCACCGGTCATATGGTGAGTGCAGCCACTATCTATAATTCAGATGTCATTCTTGCTAACCTTAGATATGAGTGTAGTTTCTACATACCTTTCATCTTCATCTGAATCATCCTTCACAGCTACAAATACCATCTTGATGTCTTCATCAGGTTCGATGTCAGTATATTCATCTTTGCAAGCAGCTAGGTAGCTAGCCTTCTTGCCTTTATCCTTGTAGTCTAAGGTATCTCTTCTTTCTAAATGTCGGTAACCTCTATAATCTTTGTTATCACCTCTATCATATTTCTTCTCAAAAGGTCTATCTTTACTTCTATCCTCTTTTCTTCTATTAGGACATCTTGTAGCAAAGTGTCCAATCTCTTTACAATTAAAGCATACAAGTGGTAACTTGCCTTTGTATTTACCTTTGCCTCTCTACACTCTTCTGGTCATAAGTGCTTCTATTTCATCTAGATATTCTTCTTCACTTTCACTTTCACTTTCTTTTCTAAATGAGTATCTATCACTAGATTTGTTTATTTTCATAGAAGACTTAAATGCAGACTCTAAGTTTGGTAAGACACTATTGTCAAAGTTATTCATTTCAAATGAAATCAGTCTACCAATTAAACTATCAAGAGTAACTGTGTTGTTTGCTACTACTCTCATTTCTTGAATGGAAGAAACTCTAATAGCATATACAGGCAATAAGGTTCTTAAGATTTTACTTACCACTATCTCCTCTTCAAGTGTACCTCTAACACCTCGTATAGCATTGACTACTTCTTTTATTCTTGTGTTGTACTATGTGATGTTTTCTCCTTCTTTCATTCTAAGATCATCAAATTTTCCTCTAAGGCTTCCTATCTTGGCTCTCGGAACATTTGTATCACCTCCATATACAAGCTTCAATTTGTCCCACATTTTCTTTGTAGTTTTGCAATCCTTGACATCTTCAAATTCAGCATTGGAGAGTGAGGAAGAAAGCTCTATAACCATGCAGTTATGCTAATGCTTCTCTCTCAATTTATCTACTGTCAAAGCTCCTGTAGGAAACACATATTCAGTATCTAGGAATTGAGTAACATCATTACCAATACCTGATAAGTGGAGTCTTATCCTACTTTACCATGAAGCAAAGTTGTCTTTGTTCAAATTGGGCACATCTTGTCAGTTCATCTTGTGATCCTAACTTAGGTCTTGAAACCTTCCTTCTAAGCACACAAGATCTTATACCAATTATTAATAATAACTAAGAGAGGGGGTGAATCAGTGGCTTCAACAATTTATCCTTAAACTTAACCACCAATCAATAAACCTCATATTATTAAGTCCCTACAAGATGCATGCCATGAAATACTAATAATGATTTAACTTTCTGTCGGTTTTCCTTTTCTGACCTTATTCTCCTTGATTATTGATAAGCAGTAAAAAGTATTTACCGACACTTAGTAAATATGTAGAGTATACCAATAAATTCAGAAATTCATATGTGAAATGTAAAACAGTAAAGTAATAAACCATACACACATAACACATGGATTTTAATGTGGAAACCCTGTTTAAGGGAAAAAACCACTAGGACTGGTACCCCAAATTTTCACTCTTCTAAAGTGAGCCCTGTTAGGAGCCAACCTTGTTAAAGGTTACAAACACACTGTTAGGTGTGACCTTGTTAGAGGATTTTATACATATTGGTTGTCACTTAGTATCGGGCATCTATTTGCTACCATCTTTGAATCAGCCTCCTTCTTAGACTGTCAATAGGCTTTAGACAAATCTTGCTATCATCCTTGAATCAGCCTTCTTCTTAGACTGTCAATAGGTATTTGGCAAGTCCAATGCTACTTTCATGAATCAACCTTTTTGGCATTCCTTGGGATGTACCTCAATATATAGAAGACTGTTAAGTCCTCCTCTATTAAGAGACTTGATGCTTCAATGGTTAAACTCAAAGACAGTGACCTATTTCTAATGCAACTTGAATTGAAAATTTTTAGATCTATTTAAGTACATTACCTCTCTGATCAATGTATCAATTCAATTCTTTGTGATCCACACTTTCTGCTCTGTGATGCTGTGCTTCACTGTTCGTCGGTGTCTGCAAAATTCTTTAGCTCTCCTTCATCTTGAGTGATCAGGACTGTATGAAGAGATAACCGCCATGACCAGGAGATAATCGCCAGTTGTGTGGTCACCGAATGCTAAGGATAAACCACCAGAGGCTAGTCACATGGTCACTGAATGTTAGCGGTTAAATCAAAGAGTTTCAAAGACATGGAGGCTGTGTAGTCACATGGTTGCGAGAAGATGGCAGTTAAGGTGAAAATTTTCAGAGACAATGAGACTGAGGTTAGTCGCCAGGTCGCTGGACATAAAATGCTAAGTCAGATTCATTACGAGACTTGGAGACTAAAGCTAATCTCCAAGTCTCCAATTTAAACCATGGTCAGTGAAAAGATCAGGAGACTTGGAGACAAAGAGGAAAAGGTAACTGCAGTTAAAAAGTGAGTTAAATGCCAGTTATGAGAAGCCAATCCGAGCATGCCACATGTCAATTTCTGGTTGATTCTAGGCATAAAATGCTGAAAATAAGAATTTCCAAAGAGATAATGTGCACAAAATATTAAAATATAAAATAATTTAAATAGTTAATTGTCTGTGCAAAGTATTAAATCAGATTTGCATACAAAGTTGAAAATGCAGAATTGATAAAAGTGGACAGACATTAGGGCTTTATTATTTTTGCATAGATGCTTATTTTCAAAGACTTGAAGATACATTCACGGAGATATATTTTTTTTATCAGAGTACAAATCAGATTTGTCTCTTCAGAATGAATTTAGAGAGTTTGGAAAAGACAAGCAGAAATCAAATCTTGAAGCCACCGAAAGAGATCAAGGTCAGATTTTGAAAAGACAAAGTAAAGCCAAATTTTTCAATGATCAATGCAAATTAGATTTGCAAGAGGGACAGGTGTGCATCAGGCATAGTTTTTAGGGTTCCTCTTCTTCTCTTTTATATTTGTTTCTTTTCTCTGTTGTAGGGGTTCTAGTTCCGGTTCCTGCTTTGGGTTCCTGTCCCGTTCCTATCTGCTGCCCTATTTTGGAGGTTTACTGAGTCTGTTCAGTCCCTTGCAAAAACTAAGAGCACGTTCCAAACATTGGATCTTTCTATAATATTTTCTCTTCTTCTTTGCATAGACAGTATTCTATTTCCTTTTTGTCTCAGACAAAAACATCATTGTAAAAGGCATTTTTTGCTTGTTTATGAATCAATATCAGCACTATTGTTCTGATATCAAGTTGTCTCCATTTTTTCTTTTGAAATCATATAAGCTAGGATATTAAGGGTGTTCTAGTTTTGTCTGTTGTTTGATCAACAATAGATTTATTCAGAGGATAACTGTGATTTAAGTTTTTTTTTCATATTTTTATGAGTTGCAACATCAAGGGTGTTGTCAATCTTGTCTTTCCAGTGGATGCTGGTTATGTACTCTCTATTTCTAAGGTCTCTTTCAAGGAGAGAGTTAAAATATTTGAGTAGGAAGTTGCATATCTCAACACACGGGTGGGTTAATAAGAAGAACTGGATTGTTGAGCTATGTTTTATGCAAGGCATACAAACATATCAAACTATGTTGTTTTCTTTTTTTCATGATCATCTTTGCAATGTCATGTTTGACTCTGTTTCCAATAGGATAAGGCACTGGTTTATGCAAGATTAGGGATGTTTCAGAAATCCATTCATCAAAACATAATTGAAAAACCATTTCCATTTTATGTTGTTAGGAGTTAACTTTGCTCTGGTTTTCAAATTCACTTTATGTAAGAAGAATATTGTATAAGATTAGAGGAAACATTGAGGTAGTTGTTACCTAAAGAGTCTGAAAAACTATTCCACAATTCTATATTTGCAAGCTTGTAGTTGTCAGAAAGGAGTCATATATATGTGAAGATAAGGCAATACCCGTCTGAGTGATGTGGAGCTCGAAGAAGAAGGAGGTGATAATAGATATTCCCAGTGTTATCAAATACCTCATTAATTAGCCTTTCTCTTGCCTAAATAGGAGTTTGCATTCAAGTATACAAGTCTACTGTTATATTAAGGTTATCACTGCAAGAAAAAGAGATAAAAAATTGGTGACTCTACTGGGGATGTAAAAAAGTTTATTTCCTGGATTCTCTGTTGCAATATATTTTGAATATCTCAAACCAGTTGCAGTAATTGAGTCTGGTTATAGAGTCTGGATTTCAAGAGAAAAGATGTATTCCTTACAGAGGTAAGAGTTGATCTCAGTGTTAAGGCTTCGGGCCTCTTGCAGATAATATACATATTGTATAGTTGCTTTCCATTTCAGTTGTGTGTTTTCTTTTATTAAGAGGTTTCCCCATTTTTTGAAAGAAGCAGATTTTTGAGAGATGTAACATAGAAGAGATATCAGTGAAAAGAGGAAAGAGAAAAGAGAAAATCTAATTTTTAGTTTTGGGGTGGTCTGCTACTCCAGAGATCTGTGGTTCTCAGTATAAACTTACATTTAACCATCCTCAATCAGAGCCACTATTGGTACTCTCAAATTTGGCACAAAGATGGAGTGACCATGTTGAAATTTTTAGTTAAGCAAAGTGAGTACCCTGAAAACTTATGTGAGAAGGCTTTGTTGGAGTACTTATGAAAGATACCCTGTCGATTTTCATGATGTACCAATTGGGAAGAGGCTTCAGTACCTTTCATTTTAAATATGCAGTGGGTTCCAGCTCCTAAATTCAAAATCTGACATGTTTAGGGAGTAGTCATTTTGAGGTGCTTACATAAGTCAGCATTTTTGCTAAGGTGTCATTTTGTTGTCCCAGGCCTAGTTTGCTTCTGAATATCTTGCACCCTGTTGAGTTTCATAAGTCACTGCTTTGGGAATGTGTTACATACATATTAGAGAGTTTATGTTTCAGAACTCAAACCATTTCAAATCAGTTTGATAAGTTTCCATATTCCCCAAAGTTGGTTGCTCAGAGTTGTGTATATCTTTGTTCTGCCCAGAAATCTGAATAGCCCAGTTTGACTGGTTATAACTTTTGACCAGTTGATTCAATTGAGAAAATTCCTTTTGTAATATGTTCCAGTGGTCACATAATTTATATTTTTTAATTTTCGGATCATGATGAATCCATTTGAGCAGTTTGCCAGTTTGATTCTGTTGGCATCTTGTTAAGTTTCCCAAAATTGTTAAATGCAAATTTCTGAATACCTTACTTTGAAGGCCTGCATCTTTGATCAGATGGATAGGTATGACATCATGGTGTGTTCCCAGGTATTTTAAGCATGAAAATGAACCAATATTGCCAGTTTGTAGATCCCTATGAAATCAGATGACAATTTTTCTAGAACCATTCTATTAGTGAATAATTCTGATTCCTTGAGTATTCAAGTGTAGAATTACTAAGTTGCCCACTTTGGGGTCTTGAAAATGTATACCCGGTTGAACATTTTAGATAATTGATTTGTCCCTCATATTGTAAACATAAGAGTGTATCATTTGAAGAGTTTTAGACTCCTACCAATCCAGTTATCCACTTTTCCAGAGCCTTTCCATTTCTGATTTATTAAAATTTTACTGAAAGTATGGAATTCAGAATTAAGTGAACTACTTTGTACTTTTCTTGTTTTCACCCAGTTCAAGGTCAGGCATAATTGAAAGTTGTTCTACATTATAGACCTAGAAGTGAACTTCTCTGAGGATTTTCAGACTTTGGTTAATCTAGTTGATCACTTTTGCATGCTATTTCCAAACCTAATTTCTACATATTCACCAAGTTTAAAACTAGAAATGTATTAAGGTGCTAACTTTGCAGATTTGTATCAGTTGAATAGTTTTCTTTCAGAGGAAGCTAGTTGAGGATTCATGTTCCATGTATGACATTGAATCTATGTTCAGAGGTTAATATTTTGAAGGTTCTTCCTAGCGACTTTATGAATTCAGTTACAGAGGCAGTTTATTCAGTTTGCAATGCGGAACATAACTAAGTTTGCAAATTAATCATCTTCAGAGAGTGGTAACTTTTTATTTGAAATTTATTTCCAAGATCCAATTGTGGGAACATTCTCATTGCATATGAATGTACTATCTAACTTGATGGTGAAGTTTCAGAATGTGATTTAGTGATTTTGCAAAGACCGATCCGGTTGAGATTTATGATGATTCAACATTGTCACCTACACAGTATTCTGGAAGTGCTAGGTTTGATTATTTGCATCTTGCACTGGAGGATAGATTTTGAGAGACCCTTTTACATGCATATCTATTATAGATGAATGATATCTTTTTGCTGAGTGCCAGAGTCAGATTGCCTATTTTAGTCAGTTTTTTAGGCCCGTTCTGGAGGCCAGTTAACATTAAAAAGTTCAGTTTGCAAAAGTGATTGTAAAGTTGCTAGTTTGATGCCTTGAGATAATTTGCATAATATTTTGTACCTAAAAGGGCGAAATCATATTTGAAGTTTGCATTTGAACTTTAAGTTGAAACACATCAGAGCTGCATTTGTGAACAAAGGAGTTAAAGTTTGAGTGAAAATTGACAAAGATAAAATTGATTTCAAATTATTAACACAAAGAGGTTTGGAACAATACAATTGGCAAGTATAATCAAAACTAAAGGTGCTACTTATGCTATAGTCAAACAGTGCAATTAAAGAAGGAGTTGGCAGGGAGAGTAAAGAACTCAATGCTTAGGACAAAATAGAGATGCCCATGCTCAGCAATGAAGAATGTTGGTGCCATATTCTTGGAATTCTTGCTATTTGAATGGAAACTCCGGCATCAAAATTAATTAGATATATGTTTTAAAATTTGAAATATGCACTAAGACTAGATATATTCATTTTAAAGCATTCTTTTGAAAAAGCACCTGCCTGGTGGCTGTGCAATATGTTATAGTGCAAAGCAAAAGAGATTTAGCACCAAATTAAAGACTCCCACTCAGCATTTCAGAATTTGCGCAATGTTTTGAATATAGAACATTGAAATGAGTATCTCTACTCACCTATTTGAAAAGGTCCTCATCTTGCATAATTGGATAAGTGCATATAGAGAGTGGAACGAGGAGGACTAAGCACGCCAACCAGTCTAATAGGTCTATAAAGAACATCGAACGACCTCAAAATATATAGGGTCTAACCGGTGATAAAGGAAAAATGTCTCTGACACAAAAGTGCATAAATCCACGTATATAATGGATGATGAATGTCACATCCAAGAATCCAGTTCCAACCATATATAGAAAGCATTGTGCAGATTTTTGGAGAGCATGTCATAAGGGCTACGCAGCATATTAGGGAGGTTGCAATGAAGTATTAAAACCAAAAACAAACCAGCATGGATCCTACGCAGCATGCCAGGAAAGAGTCTGCGATGATTTTAGACCTCTGTTTGATGGAGGATTTGAAACAAAGAGATTTTAAACTCTACACTACCTGCAGCTTGCGCAAGATTTAGAGGTGGAAACTACCCGCGTGGCACTATGGAGGGATCCACACGTGAAACCAAGATAACTCCATGACAAATGCAAATCACCAAATGAACAGCCCACGCAAGCATTAGAGGAAGATTTATGATGTTTCAAATGGATGTTGAAATGATTTTGTTTTGAAAGCCTCTATATTTAGAATCTGCACAGAGTCTAATACAAGGAGGATGTTTAAGAATTTTTTTTTTAAATTTGCAAAGATGAAACCATAGGGGGATACACAGGAGATTAAAAGGTGTGATTTTGAATGCATTTAAAGATAGTGTGATCCACAGAAATGTTGCGCAGTGAGCATTGGGGAATTTTTCCAGTTTTTCAAAGGATATAAAATGCAAAAGAAAAACCATGGAAGGGGGCGCCTGGTCTCATGGAAGCATATTCTCATGACAGTCAGTAATGGAACAATGCCATTAACAAGCAGTATGTAAAGTCTTCAAAATTCTGAAAATAATGAAAATGGGATTATCCCATATTGCATGTGCGTAGACATATTTTAGTATTTATATACAAAGGCGCTCATATAGTGAAATAAGAAGAAGAGCCTAGAGGCTCTTGGCGGGCCCTTGGGAGTTGGAGGATATAATGCATGGTAGGCCCCATAATTTTGGGTGCCCAAATTCAAAAAGTCTTTAAAATGTGGAGGGATTTAATCCCACATTGCTTGCGCGATGGAGGTATGGAAGGTTTATAAGCAACAAGGCTCAATACTAGTTTGAAGAAAGAGTTGGGGGCTCTCTCCATGCGCCCCTACCTAGACAACCAGTGCCTTGATTTCTGTGCCCAAAGATGATGGTAAGTAAATTTTGCAGAAGTGGACACGTGGCATCCGGTCACGTAGTCGCTAGAAGATAGCCGCCAAGGGAGAAAGCCGCTGCGACTTGGAGACTGACCACTAGTGGTTAGTCGCGAGGTCGTCAGATGCCAGAGATAACTACCATGACCAGGAGATAACCGTCAGTCACATGGTCACAGAATGCTAAGGATAAACCGCCAGAGGCTAGTCGCATGGTCGCTGAATGTTAGCGGTTAAATCAAAGAGTTTCAGAGACATGGAGACTATGTAGTCACATGGTCGTGAGAAGATGGCAGTTAAGGTGAAAATTTTCAGAGACAATGAGACTGAGGTTAGTCGCCAGGTCGCTAGACATAAAATGCTAATTCATATTCATTACGAGACTTAGAGACTAAAGCTAGTCTCCAAGTCTCCAATTTAAACCATGGTCAGAGAAAAGATCAGGAAACTTGGAGACAAAGAGGAAAAGGTAACTACAGTTAAAAAGTGAGTTAAATGCCAGTTATGAGCAGCCTATCCGAGCATGCCACATGTCAATTTCTGGTCAATTCTGGGCATAAAAGACTGAAAATAAGAATTCCAAAGAGATAAGGTGCACAAAATATTAAAATATAAAATAATTTAAATAGTTAATTGTCTGTGCAAAGTATTAAATCAGATTTGCATACAAAGTTGAAAATGCAGAATTGATAAAAGTGGACAAACATTAGGGCTTTATTATTTTTGCATAGATTCTTATTTTCAAAGACTAGAAGATACATTCATAGAGAGATTTTTTTTATTAGAGTACAAATCATATTTGTCTCTTTAGAATGAAGTCAGAGAGTTTGGAAAAGACAAGCAAAAATTAGATCTTGAAGCCACCGAAAGAGATCAAGGTCAGATTTTGAAAAGACAAATTCAAGCCAAATTTTTCAGTGATCAATGCAAATCAGATTTGCAAGAGGGACAAGTGTGCATCAGGCATATTTTTTAGGGTTCCTCTTCTTCTCTTTTATATTTGTTTCTTTTCTCTGTTGTAGGGGTTCTGGTTCTGGTTCCGGTTCCTGTTTTGGGTTCCTATCTCGTTCCTATCTACTGCCCTGTTTTGGGGGTTTACTAAGTCTATTCAGTCCCTTGCAAAAATTAAGAGCAGGTTCCAAACATTGGATCTTTTTGTAATATTTTCTCTTCTTCTTTGCATAGACAACTTATTCTATATTCTTTTTGTCTCAGACAAAAACATCATTGTAAAAGGCATTTTTTTCTTGTTTATGAATCAATCTCAGCACTGTTGTTCTGATATCAAGTTGTCTCCATTTTTGCTTCTGAAATCATATAAGCTAGGATATCAAGGGTGTTCTAGTTTTGTTTGTTGTTTGATCAACAATAGAGTTATTCAGAGGATAACTGTGATTTAAGTTTTGTTTTCAGATTTGTATGAGTTGCAACATCAAGGGTGTTGCTAATCTTGTCTTTCCAGTGGATGCTGGTTATGTACTCTCTATTTCCAAGGTCTCTTTCAAGGAGAGAGTTAAATTCTTTGAGTAGGAAGTTGCATATCTGAACACACAGGTGGATTAATAAGAAGAACTTGATTGTTGAGCTATGTTTTATGCAAGGCATACAAACATATCAAACTATGTTGTTTTCTTTTGTTCATGATCATCTTTGCAATGTCATGTTTGACTCTGTTGCCAATAGGATAAGGCACTGGTTTATGCAAGATTAGGGATGTTTCAGAAATCCATTCATCAAAACATAATTGAAAAACCATTTCCATTTTATGTTGTTAGGAATTAACTTTGCTCTGGTTTTCAAATTCACTTTATGTAAGAAGAATATTTTATAAGATTAGAGGAAACATTGAGGTAGTTGTTACCTAAAGAGTCTGAAAAACTATTCCATAGTTCTATATTTGCAAGCTTGTAGTTGTCAGAAAGGAGTCATATATATGTGCAGATAAGGCAATACCCGCCTGAGTGATGTGGAGCTCGAAGAAGAATGAGGTGATAATTGATATTCCTGGTGTTATCAAATACCTCATTAATTAGCCTTTCTCTTGCCCAAATAGGAGTTTGCATTCAAGTAGATAAGTCTACTGTCATATTAAGGTTATCACTACAAGAAAAAGAGCTAACAAAACCCTCAAATCAATTGCGGCATTAAACCAGTCAATTGCGGCACTATTTCATCAATTACGACAAAATACCAGCAATTACGAAATTACACAGATATCGAGAAAATGATAGAAAATGAGGTTTGCAACCGTATGCACAAGGATAAAGGATTTTGTCTATTGTATGTAAGAGATATTCAGGCTGTTTGCTTCATGTTGGTTTCACCAAAATGTACGCCTCTCTCAATCATGATTCGTGGTTCCCAAGCTTTCCAAAGGTGAGGGTTAGTAGCAAAGGTTTTACAATGATAGAAATCAAGTACACAAGAACTAATAAAATGAATAACTTGAAACGTAACCAATAAAATGTACAAGCAATGAAAGGAAAACAAATGAATGCGAACCCCATAGTGCTTGAAGCTTTTATTGTTTCTCTCTACTCCTTCCAAAATGTTGATCTTGATGCTCAGTATTGGTGTGGGCAGCATCTATGACTTGAGAAGCGTCGATAATTTGCTAATTGAAATGGGTGTGTGATCGCAAGATGGCTTGAATGTTAGAACCAAACTGACATTGTAATGGCACACGAGAGCTTGAAATCTTGGATCCTTCAAATGATTATGAAGGGTTTATTATATAGGAATTGGGGATGAAATGAATGGTTGAGATCAATCACAGAGATAGGGATATGAATGGTTGAGATCAAAGGGAACTAGAGAAGCCATCAGCAAACTCCACCTCTTCAATTGGTAAAGAGGAGATAGAGTTTGGTTGACTGAAGAGCTAATTGTGATTTACCTTTTAGAACTGAAGAGGTGGGTGGAGTTACCCATGTGAACTGGAGAGGTGGGTGAAGTTACTCATGTGGACTGGAGAGATGGGTGGAGTAACCCATGTGATCTGATTGGAGTTATCTCTTTGAAGATAAATGAATATTTAATTCATTTATTTAATTAGATTTTTCAACATGTGAGATAATTGAATTCTTTTTTATTTAGAATTGTTTTATTTGATGAAATTAAATTAATTTAATTAGAATAATTTAATTAGTAAGTTTAAATATTTGAATTTAAACTATAGGAAATTGAATTTAATTAATTAATTAATGATAATTAATCAATTAAGGTTAATTAATTAAATTAAATTAATGATTTAATTAATTTTTGGATTTTGATTAGATGATTTGGGGAATGAATTTAGAAGAAAATAGATGATTAATTAATGATTAAAAAACCAATAATTAATAGATGAAAATTAGTGTTTTCAATGTAAAGTCACAAGCCTGTCCTTTTTTGGGTGTCTACAACAATAAACCATCACAAACATCAACATGTAGACTCGCGGGTCCAGCTGATTGCCTTCAAAATTCACCATGAGGATGCAACAGGAAACACTTGTTTACCTTTTTAATATCTTCAAATTTTGACACACGGCTCACTATCACTTTCCCACAAGCCAGAAGTCTTCACTGTGTAATTAATTTGCAAGGATACAACAATATACTTTATTACAGCCCGAATATTGCCACACAGTCTCACAACTACCTATCATTAACCTTAATAACACTTAGCTGCAAGCTTGCAACATTTATTTCTAGAAGAACATAACACTTGCGAGGTCACGACAAGGGCCTTAAACAAAAATTAAAGAATGTGAAAAATATTAGGGGTAACTTACCATGGAAGGGGAAAACACAAGACATTAGGCTAGGACACATGAAAATATACGACCGTAAGACAAAACCACCAACACTCAGTAACAAGCTCGCAAAATTTATTGTTAGAAGAAAATAACACTTGCAGGGTCGCGATAAGTGCCTTACATGCAACTTAAAGCACATGCAAAATATGAGGGGTAAGTTTCAATGGAAGGGGAAAGCACAAGGCATAAGGCTAGGACACATGAAAATATATGGTTGTAAGACAAAAGCATGAAACAAAAACCATAATACTTTGACATTAAAAAAGAAACTAACCATGAATATACCAGGGTAAATAAAATATAGCAGGTCGGCCAATGGAAACAATGTGGGAAGGTATATAAATGGCTAACAATTTTGACAATTTAAAAGTTCTCTAAATTGAAATGAATTAAAGGGAAGCTATCACATAGACTAATAAGACTATGGCACTCAAGAAATTAAGAAATAAATAAAGGACCATAGCCACGGGGAAAACAAGTCCTAGTACTACTCCATCTCAAGAGTTATTAACAATAGAGTTTTCTCCAAGGTTAAGCCCATTTTTCATGCAACCTCATTTGCAAAACCTTCAGAAAGTGGTGTGCCTTATTGTTCAAACTAGCTAAAATACAAAATCCACAAGTGGAAGGCACATACCCAAAGGATAAGACTAGATTCTAGTGTGGAGTGACTTTGATAATAAAAATGACAGTCGGTCATATAATACATGACAAAAATTACTTTGTAAAGGAAGCCTATCAAATAAAATAACTAAGGACTAAATACATTGCTTCCAAGCTCCTGGGAGATACCCATTGCAAGAGCTCAAAATTGGTAATTGGTATGCAATTTTTTTCTACTCTTGAGAGATAAGTCAACATAAGACACGATGTGAGATAACAACAAAAATGACCTGCATTTTTGTGGTTCAACAAGAACTTTGTTTCATAAATTTTCTTGTAGTCATTGGAACTATCATTCATGACTGTTTCTGTAGCCATTGGAACTTTGATTTATGATTGTTCCTACATCCATTGGAAATCTATTCTATGATTGTTCTTGTGGCCAAGGAAGAACAGGGTAAATTCCTATTTGTTTTCTAAGAGCTATGTTTCTTTTATTTGTTTCAGTCCAGTTTAGTTGTTGATTCATGTAATATGATTATGGTTTTATTTCATATGTTTTAATATTAGATATATAACAAAAAACTATTTTGTTGAATTAAATAAATAATAACTTTTCATTAAAAAAAAAAATTTGTTGGGAAGAACTTGCGTCTTCCAGAAGATGAAGATGATCCTCAAGATATAGATCCAGAATGTTGGTATTGGTCCAAATCACACAGCAGAGGATGATGATGATGCAGATACAGCTGACACTAAAGTTGATGATGATGATGATAACGACGATGATCATGTTGATGATGATTTCGGTGGTGATGATGATGACGATTCAGTTTCTTCTAGTATCCAGTGACATTCATGATCATATAGACTTCATTTGGATCATTGTTGATATATCACTATGATGTCTCTTTTCATGGTTACTATCCTATGCATCATTTTCAGAGTCTGCAATACCATCTTATTGAGTTGATACAATTTGACATGTATCATTTTCACTTATATCGTTTGGACATGTAACATCTTGACTTGCATAATTTTTCAGTTACATGATTTATCATCTTTACTTATATCATTTGTACATGTATCATTTTGACTTATGTCACTGTTGGACATGTATCATTTTGACATGTTTTTGATCTACTAGCATATTGGACTTTCACTTGTTTTAGTTATATATGATGATCTTATCAGTATTCACTTGTCAATTTATATATATTGAATGTGGTCGATAATCTTTGGATGAACATTTATTATGCATGATGATTTTAATTTGATGCTAAGGATGGATGTTGTCAAATTCAATTAAAATATAAATATTTTGATGTGTACCTTCTCAGTGTCAATATAAGTTTCATGATTGGAATAAAATATATTAAATTAATAAAAAATTGAAATAAAATAAGAAGCATTTTTAGAAGTAAAAAAGGAAGCAAAAATGGAAGCCAAACCAGGAGCAATCTTGGAAGCAAAACTTGGTGTTATCTAGGAAGAAAAAATAGAAGAAATTTAGGTAGCAAACAAAGGAGTAATAATGGAATAAATTTTAGAAGAAACAAAAGATGCGATAATAGAAGTTGTATTAGAAGCAACAAAAGACGTCAAAATGAAAGCAAACTTGGACGCAAAATGGGAAGCAACAAAAGAAGAAAATATGGAAGCAAAAAAGAAAAATTTGGAGAACAAAATAGAAGCAAAAAGGGGAGCAAAATCGGAAGAAAAATTGGAAGCAAAACTGAGAGAAAAATTGGAAACAACACAAGAAGAAAAAACATAAGCAACACTGGAAGTAATAAGTGGCATCATAATAGGCATCAAAATGGAAGAAACAAATGATGATAATGGAAGCAAAAATGGAAGAAACACAAGAAGCAAAAATAGAAGAAAACCTAGAACCAAACAAGGATGCACACATTGAAGAAAAACCAGAAGTAATAGAGGGTGTTTTAATGGAAGAAAACCTAGAAGAAACACCAAAAGAAAAACTAGAAACAATTCCAAAAGCAAAATGTGAAGCAAAATCAGAGGCAACAATGACGTTATAATGGAAGCAAAGCTCAAAGAACCAAGAAGCAAACTGGAAGCGAAATGGGAAGAAAAATTGGAATCAAAATAGGAAGCCAAAAAATAAGGAAGAAAAAGTAGAAGCAACAAAGGATGTTATAATAGAAGCAGAAATAGAAGAAAAATATTAAGCAAAATCTGAAGCAAAAATAGAAATTAAAAAAGGACATTATAATAGAAGCACAACTAGAAGCAAAATGGGAAGCCAAATTGGAAGCAAAAAAAATTGTTATAATAGAAACAAACCTGGAATCATAACAAGAAGAAAAACTAGAAGCACAATTAAAAGAAAAAATAGAAGAAAAATTAGAAGCCAAATCCAGCAGTATTTGCGACACAAAAATTGTTTCCAAGTGGACGCAATTGTTTGCTTCTTCTCCCAACACAAAAAATGACGCATTCAAGGTTGTGGCACAATTCTTGGTTTCAAACGTGGCTCAAACTGTGATGCTAAGTATGACATTAAGTACAGTATTGAGTGATCGAGGCACGTGGGCACCAAATTTTTTGTCAGCATGGAGACTTGTTTCAGACCCAAAATTACACTAAAATCTAGCACTAATTTTTGCATTAGTTTCCTGTTCTATTGCAGTGTAAACAAGGGAATACTATGGAATATTGTAAGGCTTCACCCCCTAAGGAACCAACCTTTAAAGGAAACATTTCCTCCCTTATGTTTTAAGGAACTAAAGAGCACAGCCAAACCATGGTGATTTAGATGAATATCCTTTTATAGAGGGCCTCCTAAATTTGATGAAATCCTCGGACCCCTCTGATCCTAAAGCTGCTTGTAGATTGGAAAATTCCACCCCTCATGGGTTGTTGGAGGAAGGTGAAAGTCCCACTATTAGAAATGTGAGGTTGTCCCCCACTCTTGTACAACCTATTTCTGTGTTGGGGGCGAAGGAAGAGTTAACAATCTCCTCCAAAAGGTGGAAGAGTTTAATAAAGAGAACACTAACTGTAACCTAATTCCTTCTAATGAGGAATCACAATTGGAAGTTGGGGACTCAACATTGTAGCAGAAGAAGATAGAGATGGTCACTCCAATGAAAGACAAGCAGATGAATGAGATGTTGGCCAGGGCTTCCCATTCCCCCATGGAAATGAGGAATTTGTTGGTGAGGTGACTAAATCTATAATTCTCACCCCAAAATGTAAACCTACCCCCTCTCGTAACTCTCTAGATGGTGTTGATAAAGATGAATGGTAGGTACAGAAAAAGAAGACCAGAAACAATAAATTTGATGCGGGAACAAAAAGCAAGGTAGGAAGACCATTTAAGAGAGTGCTCAGGATAAAGGCTATGGATAGGGAGATTACCAGCAGTCATTAGTTGACCCTAGATGTTAGTCATAGGAGTGAGAAATGAAGTTCCTATCATGGAACATAAGGCGGCTTAACAGTCCCCAAAAATAGTTTAAACAATATTTTATGGATTTAAAAATTGATGTTCTACTTTTACAGGAGGTTTAGATGTCGTATCATACTTTCTCTATGATTGTTGATAGGTATGGTTAGGTTCATCCTTTTATTATAGTGAAGCTACTAGTGCTTTGGAATTTCTATGATGTGGAACCCAAGAAAAGTGGATGGTGAAGCTTAAACTTTTTAGATCATAACTATCTTGTAGTCACATTGAAACTGGGGAACTAGAGTTGGAACCTTTGTAATATCTATGCCCTCAATTCTAGATATGGTAGGAAGCTTATGTGGGAAGAAATATCCTCATGTACCCTTGGGAATCAGAATGCTCTCTACATGGTGGCTGGTGATTTCAACTCTCCATTATTCCCTTTTGAGAAAATGGGTGGCTTAATGGACTATATTGAAAGATGGGTGACTTGCCTGAATTCATCAACATGACTGGCCTGTTTGATTTGGAGCTACATGGTAACCCCCTCACCTGGTCCAACAATAGGAAATGTATACACCTAACTCGAGTGATTAGATAGATTTTTAGTTTCATCCAAGTGGGATTTAGGGCTAAATGCCTCACTTAAGGCCTTATATAGAAATGTTTCAGATCATAGCCCTATTCTCCTCAAATGGGTTGACAAACTTTATTTTGGACTGCTCCTTTTCAGATATAAAATTATGTGGACCTCGCACCCATATTTCAAAAATCATATTAAAAGGTGGTGGTCCACCCCAGTCTAAGGATCTTCCATGTTTAGGATATCTAAGAAATTAGAACTCATTAAGAGGGAAGTGAAAGGGTGGAACAAATCTACGTTTGGGGATATCTTTAAACAAAATAAGGAAATTGGAACCAAATTGGATGAAATTCAAAATCTCATTGCTTATATTAACTTATCCCATTCTCTACATGTAGAGGAAGAGGATTGTAGAAGAAAATGGAAAGATAATCTTGCAAAGGAGGAAATCTTTTGGAAACATAGATCAAGAATACAATGGTTAAAAGAGGGTGATGAGAACTCGACTTTCTTCCACAGGTCCACCAGTAAGCACAAAAAGAGAAATACTATTAAATGTTTGCTAAATTATCAAAACTAGGAGGTCACAGATGATGTTCAATTAGGAGAGGTGGTATCATGTTTTTTATTCAGATGTATGTTGAAGATGATGAAGAAGGTTGTGATGAGTTGTAGGAGGGACTTCTACACCACCTCCCAACTACCATTGGATAATATGATAATAGACAGCTCCTTGTTCCAATTTAGAAGAAGAAGTCAAGACTTTTGTATTTGCAATGGGAGCTTATAAGGCCCCTGGGCCTAATGGTTTCCCCCCTTATTTTTTTCAAGAATTGTGAGATATAGTTAGCTTTGATGTAACTAGGGTTACAAGGGATTTATTTAGGACTGGTAAACTGCTGAAGAAATTGAATAACGCTTATATTGTGTTTGTCCCCAAAATAAAGGATCCAAAGAGAATGACAGAGTTTAGACCTATTAGTTTATGTAATACTATATACAATATCTTCACTAAGATGTTGGTAAATAGGATAAAACCTCTGTTAGACAAATTTATTATCCCTAAACAAATGGTTTTTGTCCCAAGGCAACAAATTATGGATGTTTTCGTTGCTACTCATGAAATTATACACTCTATGGATAAATGCAGGACTCCAGGTAAGGCCTTCAATATTGATATCTCCAAAGCTTATGATAAAGTTAATTAGCCTATATAAGGTACTTCGCAGGCTCAGGTTTAGTGAAAGACTGGTTGCAATAATCCGAGAATGTCTTGAAACTGTCCACTTCTCTATCCTAGTTAATGGGGTTCCTTGGGGGTTTTTCAAGGCTATAAAGGGTATTAGATAGGGTGACCCTTTATCACCTTACCTGCTTATTATGGTTGTGAAATTCCTTGGAAAAAACTTCTTACATCTGTCCAAGATTAGAAAAATTAAGGGTGTGGAAGTTGTTTCTACACTTCTCCCCTCTGTTTTGCAGCAATTTGTTGATGACACTTTCCTCTTCAAATATTCTTCTATGGTTGAGGCTAAAGAATGAAAAGGCATCCTAATGGACTATGTTAGGGCTTTAGGACAACGTATTAATGATAGAAAAACAACCTTTACTTCTTCAATACCAAGGTTGATTTACAGTCCAAAATTCTTAACATTCTTAATGCAAGATGACCCACTTGAATAAAGCCTTAATTACTAAAATTGGTTGGAACCTTGTTGTGGGTCTAGCGGATTGGTGCAAAATAATGAAGGCTAAATACCTCAATAGAGGACACTTCCACAGACTCCTTGTTACTAACAGCTTACCCACAAGATCTAAAACCTGGAATAACATCATTAAATACATAAACCTCTTAAAGGAAGGTGTGAATGGAAAATAGGAAATGGAAGCACAATTAGATTTTGGGAAGACTGTTGGCTCAGAGATATTTACCCCTCATGGATTTTCAATTCAGTCAATTGAGGGAAAGACTTAAGTATCACTATGGAGAATACATTGCTGATTATGTTTCCCATGGAGGCAAATGGAAGACCCTATCTCATTGCTTTCAGTATAGGCTTGATCTTGCTCCCAAAGTTTCTGAATTACAAACCCTCTTAAATAAAGTGAGACTTCCCATATTCAATAGAAAACACAACTTTATTTAGAAAAGTAATCTGTCAGGGGACTTCTCGGTTAATTCTGATTACAAACTGTAAATTAAGTATAATGGTGACCCTGATTGTTGGAAAAAAAATTTTGAACTCACAACTAATCCCTAAAATCAATTTCTTCTTGTGGGCATTGATGCATGGTAAAATTTTAATGTTGGATAATCTAGTAAAAATAGGCTTTGAAATGCCAAACAAATGTATCTTGTGAAAATCAAAGGAAGATAATATCCAACATCTCTTTGTCTACTGCCAGTTTGCCTCACACATCTGGTGAATTGTTCTACAGAAGTTAAACCTCATGTGGGTTTTCAATAGAAATATGCAAAAATTTGTCCTTAACTGGGAATCCCCTTCTAACCACCCCCTTGTTAAACAATTTGGAAGAAAATTCCTCCCCATGTGTGTGTAATGCCCAAAATTTACACCCAAAAAAAATGCAACAACCATCTTTACTAATTCAGCAATTCATGATCCTACTGATTATGATATTTACCAATAGCACAAGGTGGAAATGGAGCAACTTAAACAATATCCTCTCATAGTATTCAAATAAAAATTCACAAGGAGATGTTGCATACCTAAGTTTACTCTTCCTTGCATGTGTATCCCCTTCGCCTTGTCTCTCAGTTTCCTGCATCTTTATATATCGCTACACAACTAGATACATGATGTTAAATTCTTTCTGATTACATACATGATTGTAAGACAAGCCACATCAACGAATTAGTTAAATATACTATGAGATATTTAAAAACTAGATTCGTAAGGAGATGCAAACTATGCAAACATTGAGAAGGGGGAGGGGGAACAAGTTAAAGGGATAACTCAGAAGCACAAGACCTAAGGGCTAGACCTAATGCCTCGGGGGCTCATCGTAGATGACCTTGCCTACGTAACTCGCAGAGACATCGTAGTTTGGGTTAAACTTTAAAACCAAACTTTTAAGGAATGGTAGAAGTGGTTATACAACCCTCTCTAGGGACAAGTTACCAAAGTTTCTCAAAATAAACATTAGATAACTCTCTAAACACA
>MU226880.1:6199209-6219017 GCA_018584345.1 Thuja plicata | reverse complement strand
GTGTGCTTTTGATGTTGTTTCTTGTCTAAGTTGTTCTTTCAAAGCTCTTCTCATAAAGTTATAACAATTCTAATATTTCTTTCCAAAGGATTTTCACGTATAGGTGGGTAATAGTTCTATTTAATAATATAATTATATAAGTAATCCAAAGTGCATTCATGGCACCATAAGGTACAATCCAACACATTCTTTCACAATTTATACTTAAATAAAGATAATGCTTGATTTCTACTCTTAGTAACCCTTTCAAAATAATAAGGCAAGTCAAGCTAAAAGATTACTTACCTCGTTGTCATGAGGTTTAATTCCCACCACTCGAATCGTTCTCCTCACTCGAATTACTTTATTCCGCTCACTTCTTCAATTCTCTCTTTTTTTTTTTATAGGGTCAGTGGGGCACTACAGTGTATTTTTTAAGGTATGAATTTGATTGGGTGCAAGAATTCTTCCATGCCAGTAGCCCAAATCATGTAAACAGATATATTAATATCTAAAGAATAAGAGGCAAGCTAAGCATCAAAGACAAATAATTTACTTCGCCCAAATCATCAAAATAGAGAGATTAATAGAGGGAGCATAAGATGGAGGCCAAGCAACACAGACTAAAGACTTTTACTTCTAATAAGTTAATATTTGTTGATTGATCTTACTACTTTTGACTTGTAATAAGTGTAGTTGGTTTATTCCATGATTGATACAAAGATCAGGCTTAGAATGCACTTCAAGAGTTTTAATCCAGCATTAAAAATAATTCGTGTATTCTTTAAAGAGAGGTCACCTGTTCAAATTCTTAGAATATGTACATCTTGTATTTGAAGCACAGTTGGATGCTTCCTACAAAGAGTCACATATATTATAAATCATTTGTAGACCGAACAACAGTTCACCTCATACTATGAACTATAAGACCGAATATAAATTTATTTATTTTTAATCACATTTACTTGCTGATAAAACTGCATCTTGTTTTCCTTGTTCTTTTCGGCAGGTATGCCAACCTGACCTGAACCATACAACTGTAAAAATTTCATTTTATTTAAATAAAATTCGTGATTCTGCCACTTTTATAAAAAAAAAAAAAAAAAACCCAAAACCAAAACCTACATCTTGTTTATGTAAATAAAATATAAACTCTTACACATGACTGGTCTTCCAAACAATTATATAGCTAAGTGTCACCCACTCCTAGAAAATCAATAAACTGCCCCTTCACAGTCATGTCACTGTCGATGCTATCATAAGATTTGTTCTTCAAGTCTGCATTCAAGCAGATGTTTTCACCTTCTGATGATAATAATGCAGAAGAAACAGAAAATGGAGATTCAGAGTCTGCATAATTTCGTGCAAAATCAGACTTGAACTCTGTTTTATTACTATTTACTGGTGCTGAAGAATGAAGAAAGAAACCGCCCAAATTGCCAGATTGTTGCTGAAATTCATGTCCCTCGTGATATAATGGAGTCCTGCGTTTAAATGATCCTGTAGCCTCCTTGCGATCTGAAAAATAGAAAAATGGGGGCAGAATTTAATACACGAGCCTTAATCGAGTTATTAGGAGAATCTGAAAAGGGGGTTTTCAAGAAAGGGCAAAAGTACCAGAAAAATGAAGTAAGAGAGCAATCTTTCTTGAAATCTTGGATTCATTCTGAGAATTGAATTCAGAGTAGGGTTTTTTCATTCTGTGGTAGAATTTGCGGTGCTCCTTGCGTTTCCTGGCCATGATCAGATGCCAATGATTCTTCAGAGCGTTGTCAGTTCGACCAGGGAAAAGGCGGGAAAACATTGCCCATTTGCTGCCATACACTCCATGGATTTCCACCAGTCGCTTCTCTTCCTCTTCACTGAAAGATTTGCGGTTGATTCGAGAATCCAGCTGGTTGAACCACCTCAGCCTGCAACTCTTTCCTGCATATAAAATCCCCGACATTGAAAAACCTCAATTGATTTCCAATCCTTAGAATCCAAGATTTTAAATAGTAGCAAAAGTATTAGGATTTTTCTTACCAGATCTGCCATGGAGTTTCTCTGCAATGAGATTCCAGTTGTGAGGACCAAATTGGACCACCAATTCCTTCAGCTTTGCATCCTCTGCGGGCTTCCAATGCCCTCTTGTACACTGCCTTGACTGCTTTAAATTGCTCATCTCTGCGAGAGTTCTTCAGCCAAACTTTGCCACAGAGGAACAGAAACAGAGGATCTAAATGGAACAGAAAATAGAGAATTTAAAAGCAAAATGAAAACATTTTCTTGTATTCTTAAATATCTTTATGATAGATCAGAAGGATGTGATTCGAAATGTTGATGCAAAATAGTTAACTGATACACTAAGAAATATGTACAATTAAATTCAGAAGTAGCTTAATGATATACTAATAGATTGCCAAAATCAGAACTGTTGATACAAAAATATATACACAATCAAATTCAAAACCGACTAAATGATAGACTAAATTATAAAAATCTGAAATATTTGATATGAAAATATACAATCAAATTTAGAAGCAACTAAATGATATACCAATAAATTATAAAAATTCATTAAATTAAAAGAACAGATTCAAAACATATTCTCCAGTTATTTGACAGAGCTCCCCTGGGTCTGGTCCTAGACCTAGTTGTGGTCATAATCCTAGCTAAGATAGAATTCATATTAGAAAGACTTTATTAATAATAGTAAAAAGAGAGTTGTAAAACAATACACAATTAAAATATAGAAATAGTTAAATCATGCATTAAAAAAATATATACAATTAAATTCAGAGACAGCTAAATGATATATTAATAGATTGCTAAAGTCGAAAAAGTTGATAGGAAAATACATACACAATCAAATTCAAAACCAACTAATAGATCTCTGGGTCTGGTCCTGGACCTAGTTCAGTCATTATCCTACCATGGATAGAAATCATAATGCAAACAAACTGTATTTATTTCTCGCAAAGCAGGGAGACACTAGGACAATAGTAGGCTATGGATTCCATTCAGATGCATAACTACATTTTAACGTAGCAGAACTGTGGGACTAATGTCATTTTCACAATTGACTATTGTATGTACTAGTCACAGAAAATTCTGTAATTCAAATTGACCGTATTTAATATTTTTATTGAAATTATGTTGATGTTCATATTAGAACAATATTCTACTAGGTAGGTAACCTCTATAACTTCTCAAGGGATGTGTAACTAATTTTCTTTCATATATGTCGGTACATTGGAATTTGGAAATTCTGATTTGCCCATATAACTGAATCAAAAAATGTCAAAAACCCTCACAACAATTAACTCTGATTTACGAACATAATTGGATAAAAAAATGTAAACAACCCTCACAACAATTAATAGGCTTTTAACTACTGAGTCCCTTGAAAAATTATAGAGATTACCTAGCTTGTAGAATATTATGAATATTCTGTTAGTATGACCATCAACATAATTTTAATAAAGTATTAAATACGGTCAATTTGAATTACAGAATTATCGGCAGTATTTATGTTGTTAACATATTTTGTTAACAACATATTTTGTTTACTAAGGTGCAAATATGTTGCTGCATAGACACTGCCGTATCAATTGTTGTGAGGTATGTTGACATTTTTTGATCCAGCTATATACTTAAATCAGAGTTTGAATTAAAAAAAACACACAAACTTCTAAATTTGACTACGTGTAACATTTTTCATCAATATTTGACAAATCAAAGTTTGAACTTATTATCTGAGTATCTAAAGCCACACATGAAACCATATAAGCTAATATAGGAGATTAAAATTCTATAAAAACTTTCATGAATAAAACATCTCGTGGAAACTTTACTTCTACAACTTTTACTAAAAAATCATTTTTTTATTTAAATTATTATTATTCATAATGAAATAGAAAACTACCTTATAACAAGCTAATATATAAATTGATCTTAACTTAAAATATATAAAAAAAAATTAGATTTTGAAACGAAACATATTATAGTGAATATGAGCTACCATCAAGGATTTCAATGAAAAAACAATATAACATAAGTTATAAAGTCATGAGAAGGTTTAAAAGGACATTCATTATATAAACTGAACAACTAACAAATAAAAAATTATCTGATTGAAATGGTAACAATTGCACTTTCATTTGTGGAAGTTGATCCATGATCACTATATTCTTCTTCATAAGAATTGGATATAAAGTGCTAGTTGTCTGTGATAGTTTATAGAAAACACTAGAATATCTAGTCTTCTATATATGCTTTAAAATAACTTGGCTAATAAAAAATAAATAAATAAATAACTTGTCTAAAATAATCAATCATAACAGGTGGCAAATTATTTATTTATTTATTTATTTTTAACACTCTAAATCAAAATTTATTTAAAACAATATTTTTTTTCAATTGTTATATTTTATTGTAAGATATTTACAATTGTTACTTAAATTGATGTTTGATGTGTCAATAGTTGGCATGGTATTAAGTGATAGGGAATTTCTTTTAATTTTTACAAAGTTTATATTAGATTTGTTCTTAAAAATGATCAAAAATGTTATTTTTTCATTAGTCACATTCAAGAGACAATTGATCATATAGTGACAAATAAGACAATTGGTGCTAAAAATTATTCCGGGACAAATAAAATAATAATAAATATCATGATATAAATGTTTATTCTTAACTTTTTGTATTTTAGAACAACTTAATAAAGATGTAGTTGATGTATCTACATCATTGACTCCCAAAATTATAAACAATAATTTAAAACTCTTAACTTGCCTACAAAAATATAGTACAATTTTCAAATAAATCTCAATTTACTTTAAAAAAAATTGTAAAAAGATATAAAAAATAAAATATAAAACTATTAAATCTTTTAGACACTTATCCAATTGTATGCTTTTAACCTTCACAATGTAGGTTTTGGAATTTATGACGATAACCTACTTCAAATAAAATAAAATATAGTAAGTTATCACATATATAATGATTGTTCGTTGTCTTTAAAGACTTATGAGGTGGCACTGAAGTCGACCTAACCATTTTTAATAATTTGGAGGAACGGTGGATATTTGTTCCCAAGTGTTTGGAATAAATCGAGACCATTCCTCATCTAATTATTTTGACCCTCTTCATCAAGTTGGTTGTTGCAATCTCATTTTAAAATCTCTTTTGGTACGATGAAAAAGGTTAATATTTGGATGCCCATGTTTTAGCTGTCATTATTGACAATTCTAATAATTGAAAGTGCTATTTTTCTATTTTAATGCTTGTGAGTTTGGAAATTCTTAAATATGAGAGATAGACTCAAGTTTTATAAGAGTTTTGATAGTTTAAATTATATTACAAGTTTATTCTTTAAAGTTGGTGTTTTGGTGATCTGGATTCTACTATGAGTTGATCGATTGAAGGTGACATTCTTTTATTTTGTTATTAAAAGTTTCATAGTAAGTATGTAATTAGTGTGTATATTCATAGAAATAGATAAATTACACACCGATATATATATATATATATATATACACACACACACATATGCATTTATACATATATATACAAATACATATAAAAGTATATACAAACGAATCTACAGGTATATATGCATGTATAAAGCTCTATATATATGGGTAATTTTGTTTATATAAGTAAATATAGCTGAATAGGTCAAGCATATAAAAACGAATGTAAACGCGCACGCACACACACACACACACACACACACACACACACACACACACATATTCAGATATACAAATACACAAATATAAATTGACATTTAAACATAAACATATATATGTACATATAAATGTCTATATATGTTTTTTTACACACACACACATATATATATGCACATATAAATTTCTATATATATGCACTTCCATTTTGGTAGGTTTAGCACCTTCATTTAGTACGCTTGCATATTAGATTTGCATTTAGGAATGCATCTGCACTTGATTCTGCATGTTTAAGTAAAATTAGGGTAGGATCTTATGGATTCTCCTGGATTTCCCTCTCCATGACTCTTTCCTCTAGGTAGGACCTATGTATTGGTCCTCCTAGGCCTTATCATGCTCTTCCTAGGCCTCTAGGCCTTCATCCTGGGCATTCTAGGAGGTTCCCTCACCTTCCTAGGTCCCCGGCTGACTTGGGAATCTCACAGACACTTTTTGGTGACCGGCCTTAAACCTCAGGTCAGGGTCGAGATCGACCCTGACCTAGGTCAGGATCGAACTCGACCTTGACCTAGGTCAAGGGCGAGGTCGACATAGACCTCTGTCGGGTGTTGGTCCCCGCTTTCAAATCTAGAGCTTATCGGGGTTCTAAACTTAAAATGGGTCCCCGGGTTCGGATGCGGAAGTGTTTTCTCCAATATTTGATTTAATTCATCCCCTCCTTGTTGGTGATTGCAATTGGAGCATAATTCAAGGTGAAATTTGAATTTGGGTACCATGCATTGCCCTAAGAGACCTATAGTGAGATCTCTATAGAAGCACTCTCTTTTGCCTTCATTTGATCATGAAACGAAATCGGGAGGTGACATGATGCAATGATGATGCAAGTAAGCAAGAGGATAATATAGAAGGACAAGCTAGAAGGACATATCAAATCCATTCTCGAGCATTTTTGGTGGACAAGTTATTGTGGATCTTCATTGAAGCAAGAAGGTGCTCTTCTCTTTAGATCTACCATTCTCAACATTCAAGCTTTCAAAGGACATTATCATGGGATAGCAACTATGGATTGTGAATTGATAGGAGTACTTTAGCCTTGGGGGCTTGGTATGCTTTCTTTATCACATTCAAATCTATGCATTTGCCTTCTTATTTCTATGTATGTTAGGATTGTTAATCTAGAGGATTAGATCTTGATAAATTACATATTTAAAGACTCTTTCCAAAGAGCAAAACACACACACATATACTTTCTATATGTGGCTATTCGTGGAGGTGGAGATCACCAAAACAGGGGTTTGACTAAGGAAAAACCCTATATAGCCACCCCAAAACCCTCTTCTTCAGATATTTTGCAGGTGTTGTTTTCAGGAGTTACAGGTGTTGAACAGTCGACCTGAGACCAGATTTGAGTACCCTTTTCAGTGAACTATTGGGATTTGAAAACAGATTCTCTGTCGAAGCAGTGAAGGTCAGGGTCGAGATTATTGGGTCAAGAGTGAGATTTGTGGGTCAAGGTCGACCTTTTTCACAAGATGGTGTTAGATCGGAAAAAGATTTCTGGGTTTTGTTCATCTATGTGTTTCTGTTCTGGGTCATCCTTCAGATTTTCTAGAAACTCAACACAGGCTGCAGAAAATGAGTTTTTCCAGATCTGATATGTCTTGACGTAGGTATCTTATCTCATTATTCTTTACAAACACCCTTCATTTCTTATCATAATAATTAAGTGTAATAGATTGAAGTTGGACTTAGGATCTCTTTCTTTATGTAATTCTCATTATGCAAATCTTATCTAGGAGATCCAAACTAACCAAATTTTAGATCTTACATTTTGGTGAACCCGCGATAGACAACACTTTCTTTTTCCTTGGTGTTAAATTTACATTTCATTTTACATCTTGCATGAACATAGAAGTAGATTTATTTTTCTTGCATTTATATGTCAAAAATAAAAATATACAAAATTAATTTAAAAATACAAAAACATTTACATTTTTCATGCTTGTATTGTTTTCTTGTGTTCAACATGTATGATTTTTGTTTTGAATACTTTGATGAGGATTTTTTTGTACAAAATGATAGATCCCTTAATGAGGTACATGGAAGTGAGAATGCAAATGGTTCGAATGAGATCACCATGGATCACATTCCTATTTCATCCTCCTCCACAATCTCTCCAATTGACCTTTACCATAGAGTGTATGCATGGTTACCTTCATATTCCTCTATTTTCCACATTAAGACACCTAAAACGGTATTTCCAAAACCTTTGATGACAGTAAAAGGGTGTCCTCGAATGAATTTTAAGGGTAAACCTAGAGATCCTTTGGATTTCTTTGATAACACAGATTCTATTTCGCATGCTTATCGCACACGAAATAATCCTCAACCTACTGTCCCAGCAACTTTGCCTCCTTCTCAACCCGTGCTTCCTCAAGAACCTAGGTTACCTTCTTCCTTTAAGGAATATGATTTAGTGGACCAGTTACACGCTACTCCGGCTAAGATATATTTATGGGAATTACTTCAAACTTCTCCTACATATCATGAGGCATTGCAAAAAGCTTTATCTACTTTCCCCGCTACGCCTCCTAATCAAGAGAACATTAATTCATTTCTAGAGTGCATGCATACTATGCCTTCTGTACCTCCTATTGTGTTTTCAGATGATGATCTACCTACTGTTGAGGTGCAGAATCAATATGATGCTCTTATGGTTGATGTCTCTATTAATTAGAGTATCATTCGCAGAACATTGATTGATAATGGATCTGGGCTCAATGTTTGTAGCATGGATATGCTTAGGGCAATTAAGACTGATCTTACAACTATCCAACCAGATAATATTCCTATTCATGGATTTGATAATATTGCAAAGAAAACTTTAGGTATTATTACGCTACCTGTTAAAGTTGGTCTTGTGCTTCTCTACACTCCTATCCATGTTATGCCTAGACCACTCAATTATAACCTTTTATTAGGAAGACCTTGGTTACATACTATGCATGCGGTTCCTTCTACTCTTCATCGCAAGGTTAGGTTCATTTATAACAATTTGATGTACACACTACATGCGAATGATGCACCAAATCCTTGCCTGAATGCCGAATATGCTAAGGTTCCCGAGCCTATACAACCAATTAAAGAACCTGAGCAACCGCCTGAAGTTAAACAAGATGAAATTCCATCTTCTTCTCTAACGGAAGATGATTGGGGAACATTGGACTTTAATCCTAATTTTCTAGGAGAGTATAAAGTCTCAGATTTGGAATTTATGAAAGAACAAACTGAGTTTGAAAAACAAGTTTTTATTCCTTCTCCGCTTTCTGAGGAATTAAAAAGTAACTTTGTTGCTACTTCTCGTGATGAAACAATTGAGATCATAAAACCAGATTGCTATGACATTGTGACATATGTTTCTCCTTTAACTCAATCTGATATGGCCGACAGATATGGTTCTGGTTATCATTTACTCATGAAATCAGGATTTAATGGGAAGGGTTGTGGTAAATACGAACATGGTATACAAGTACCCTTGGATAATGAAGGTTGTGATTATACTTATGGGTTAGGATTCAATCCTTATAGGCAACCATCAAATTTTCCTCTTAACGTCAATCATATTTATGGGGACATTTGAAATTGGTTAATCCGCTTCTCCTTGACCTAGATCAAAAGCCTAGTTTGGACATTTTTCCTGAGGATGAAGCCCTCGCTGATTTTTTAGGAGCTTATCAAGATCTACCTACATTTCATCGTAAAAGAAGAAATCTCTATTGTCTGAATAATGAAGCCTATTTTGGAGAAAATGATGAACATGATATTTCTCCTTTGCGAATAGATTCTCCCATACAAAGTAATTTATTAATAACTGAGACCATTAAAGTTCAAGTGGATGAGAATGATGCTGAAAAAAAATCAAAATTGGAAAGTGTTTGAGTCAAGATGAACATGATCAATTGGTTTCTCTCTTGCTTGAATATAAAGATATCTTTGCTTGGACATATTCGGATATGCCGGGTATAGATCTCAAGATTGTTACTCATAATATTGTCCTTAAACCTAATGCTAAACCTGTGAAACAAAAGATTCACAAAATGAATCTGGGCATTGCTTTACTAGTTAAAGCTGAAATTGAAAAACTATTAGGTGCCGGATTCATCCGCTCTATTGATTATTCTAAATGGATTTCCAATATTGTGGTTGTTTCTAAAGGGGAGACTAAAATAATAATGTGCACTAATTTTTAGGATCTAAATAAAGCATCCTTAAAAGATGATTTCCCGCTACCTAATATTGACATGATTGTGGATTCAACGGTGGGCCATGCTTTATTGTCTTTTATGGATGGATTTTTGGGTTATAATCAAATCTTTATTCCTATTGAGGATCAACTTAAGACCACATTTATTACACCTTGGGGGACATTCTGTTGGGTCATGATGCCTTTTGGATTAAGAAATGTGGGAGCCACTTATCAACGTGCCATGACTTTGATTTTTCATGATTACATTCATAAAATTTTGGAAGATTATGTGGATGATATCTTGGCGAAGTCTATAGAAAGATGAGATCACGTGTTCATCTTAAGACAAATATTTGAAAGAATTAGGAGTTACAATATGAGGTTAAATCCTAAGAAATGTGCTTTTGGAGTTGATTCTGGAAAATTATTAGGATTTATCATTTCTAAGCGAGGCATAGAGGTTGATACTAAAAAGATTGATGCTATTGTTAACATGCCTCCTCCTAAGAATATTTCACAATTACGCAGTTTACAAGGTAAAATACAATCTATTCGTCGCTTTGTTTCTAACCTAGCCAATAGGACTGTTCCTTTTACTTCTTTACTAAAAAAGATACCATTTTTTCTTGGAACCAAGAATGTAAGAAATCCTTTGAGCAATTTAAGGAATATCTTGCTAATCCTCCTATCTTACAACCTGCTCAATTCAATAAACCCTTTTATCTATATACTTCTGCTATTTCTAATGCTGTGAGTGCATTGTTGGCCCAACATAACAGTGAAGGAAAGGAAAGACCGGTATACTATATTAGTCGGACCTTGTTGGACTATGAAACACGATATACTCAACTAGAATGACAATGCTTGGCTTTAGTTTATGCTTGCCAAAAACTCCGGCATTACTTGTTGAATGTTGAGGTCAATGTGATTGTTAAATTAGGTCCTTTAAAACACCTTTTCTTGAAAACTGACCTCTCTAACCGTTTGGCAAAGTGGGTGATGTTGCTTACGAAATTTGATCTCAATTTCATCCTTCAAAAGTCAACTAAAGGACAAGCTTTAACTGATTATTTAGTTGAAGCTCCTTTTCCTCATTCTAATACAATTGTTACCTTAGTAGAATTCCCAGATGAGAATATATTTGTAATCAAAAAAGAAGATGTTTGGGAATTATATTTTGATGGTTCTAGATGCAAGGCAGGATCTGGGGTGGGCATTATCTTGGTCCCTCCTACAAAAAAATTGATCCCTATGTCATATAAATTAACTTTTCCTTGTACTAATAACATTGCGGAGTATGAAGCTCTTATAGCTAGCTTACGAGCAGCTTCATCCCTTCCTATTAAAAACTTGGAAATTTATGGAGATTTGCAATTGATTGTGGAACAAATCAAAGGAGGTTATCAAACTAAGAATGATAAAATGATGCAATATCAAGATTTGGCTCTGGATATTCTTTAACAATTATCTTTTTACACAATTCAAACTTTACCTAGGAAACATAATCGACACACAGATGCCATGGCAAGCACAACTTCTTTGGTTTGTCTCGAGAATAATGATGAAGACTTTCAATTCACTATACACACTCTTAAATTTCCTGCAATTTATGATAAAGTTACTATTGATTGTTGTAACTTGCATTTAGATGAATGGTATTCGCATGTCTTTCATTTTTTGAAAGATAATATTTTTCCTGAATCAGCAAAAAGAAACACACGTAATCATATTAGAAAGCTTGCAGCCCGTTATATTATTTTAGGGGAAACACTTTACAAATGTTCTTACAATGGTTTACTATTAAGATGCCTTAGCCAAACTGAAGTACCTGTCGCTTTAGCAGAAGCTCATTCTGGTTCTTGTGGAGGACATTTTGGTGAGAAATCTTTAGTTAATAAACTTCTTAGAATGGGATACTATTGGTAAAAAATGGAGAAAGATTCCTTTAAGTTTGTTAAAAAGTGTCCTTAGTGTCAACAGCATGGTAATATAATTCATGCTCCTACTCGTGAGCTTCAAAATCAAGTTGCTCCATGGCCTTCTAGCATTTGGGGTTTTGACTTTATTGGAAAAATATCACCGACTTCTTCTCAAGGACATATGTACATCCTCACAACTACAAATTACTTTACAAAGTAGGTAGAAGCTATCCCTCTTTATTCTACTACTATGAATGTTATCTGTGATTTTATCCTTAATCATATTATAGCATGATTTGGTATTCCTTCAACGATAGTTTTGGATAATGGTACTTCTTTCAACAATAAAGAAGTCACAAAATTCATGGAGAAATATCGTATTCAACATAGATTTTCTACTCCCTATTACCCTCAATCTAATGGTCAAGTCGAAGCATCAAACAACATTATTGAACAAATATTAAAGAAAATTGTTAACAAACATGCGAAAGATTGGCATACACAACTTACTTATGCTTTGTGGGCTTATAGGACTAGTATTTGTATGGACACAGGTACTTCCCCTTATAATCTTGTTTATTGTACTGACTCTATCATGCCTTTAGAATTAGAAATACCATCTATGCGTGTTTCATTTCATGGGATCAATGACAAGGATACTTTCCGGGAACAACGATTATAGGAATAAGAAACGTTAGATGAACAACGGATAAATTCTTTGGAACATATTAAGGCTTATCACAAATCACTTCAAAAATAGTATAATCACAAGGTTGATTGAACGGTCATTCTTGGTAGGTGATTTAGTCTTATATGAAAATCAAAGGAATGTGAATGCTCTACCTGGTGAAAAAGGAAAATTTAGCCCAAATTGGCTTGGACCTTTTGTGGTAATTGAGGACTTTTCTTCAGGTGCATATAAAATTGCTGATATGAATGGTGTCCCTCTTAAGGAACCTATTAATATTATGCATCTCAAAAGTTATCATCCCTAATTCATCATTCTTTCTTTATGTAGGTATGTGTTCCTTATAGAATAATTATTTTATAAGTTATGTAAATTAGAATGCATTCATACATACTTTCCTTTCCTCTTTCTTTTATTAAGTTTTATGCATTGATGAAAATATAAGTAATCAACCATAGAACTATATGTTCAAAACAAAGTCTTCTTCATAAATAAGTTTCTTCTGAGTTTAGTACATATCTGGCATATATGCCATATCTATCAAAATCTATCTCTATGCTCTGAAGGTTGGTGGCTCCCAAATCTCTCTGATCTGTGGTGTGAGGCTAAGGATCTCAGAACGGTAGTCTGTGACTAGCTCCTCGAGATGCTCATATCTTGGATACGCTCATGGGCTCTCTATAGATTGGTCGTCACCTGCTCTTCTCTTTCTTTACATAACCTCAGTTCTCGCTGCACACATAGGAAGATATCTGCATGTCTTCCAGGATCTCTTTGTCCTATGAGGGACTCTCTCTCACTAGCTGGCAGTCGGTAGGATATACATGTATCCTTCAAAAACTCGGATACAAAACTCCTCCACTCCGCTATGCTCACTACAAAAATTCAAATTCAAAACTTCTTTAAATACTCCTTTTAGAAAAACATTTATTCAAAACATTCTAAAAATCAAAATTCCATATATCTTACCTGGATCTCCCACCTGGGCATCATTGAAGGATCTAGCCGGTGGGGGCATGGAATGACTACCCTCTCCTAGCTCGCTATGTCTAGGTCTAGGTGGTGGTTTCTCTGTGTGTGCTTAGGGAGGTTGTCGTGATTTCAAGGGTGGAACATAGACTGCCTGATCACTAGTACCTGTGCTGTTGCCTAGGGGCATCCACTCTACTCTCTCCTCTACTCTCTCATCTACTCTCTCCTCCTCCATAGGATCTCCCTCAAAGGGATGCTCCTCCTCATCTCTCTGATCCTCCTCCTCTCCTACTGATATGTCACCTCCTCGGTGGTTCCTCTTTGAAGGACCTGGATCACTTGTGGGGTAGTCATCGGGGAAGATAGGATGGGTCCCCTGTAAACTCCAATATCTGATATACTCTCTACTAACACATACATAGGATGTATCAGGGTCTACCTCTACATCCTCGGTCTCATCTATCTCACTATCAACAATATCTGCCACTATAGGTCGGTGTATGGTGTCGGGTCTCTGATAATATCTTGTAGGGTATACATATTGAGGTATTGTCTGGGGAACCCGCTGTACTAGACCAAACTGTCTCATCACCCTATCATAGTAGTATGGCATCATGACATGATTTGTAGGACCTTCTAGCAGCTTGCGCTACTGTGATTGTCTCAACTGATGTCGGGTATCCAACCACTCTATCATCTGACAATAATGTCTCCATATCACATCTATACCTGGTATACGGTCAAGGCATACTCTCCAAAAGAGGATATCTCCATACTGCCAGACATCTGCTAGCGGATATGCAAAGACTCTCAGTGTTCTTGCATCTATCATCACAGGAACACCCTATGGTTGTGTACATGCAAAATGCTCAAACATCCAAACCTGTAATAAGGTGCATACTGTAAAACTCTCCCGCTGGTATCTCACTAACTGACTCAACTCATGATAAATATGAGACAACATGCTACGGCCCCATGAGATGATGACCCTATCACTCTCCATCCTGCGTACGAGATGGGTGAATGGTGCTAAAAATAATGTACCCTTTGTGTTGGGCACTACAACCAAAGCAAGTATACATAGCATCACTCTTCATACCAAAGGTGTCAGACCTGCTAGTATGGCTAATAGAGAGATCTGATCTGATCGGGTCCTCATCTATGGTACTCATCCCAAACAATACTCCATATCTGCAAAAATCTCGGGAGGACCCCACAATACTCTCAGTCTGACAGGCTCGCCTCAGACCAGAAGCTATAGGATCCTGCACACATCCTCCAGCATGATTGTGATCTCTCCCGATGGAAGATGGAAGGAAAAATTATCCTCATCCCATCTCTCTATCAAGGCTAATATCATGGACCAGTGGAACCTCATCTGCGACAGTAGTAACCCTCTGAAGGGATGCTCTTGCAGACGGATAGGGTCCTGTAAGCACAAATAGGAATCTTATCAGTTCTCTATCATCAAATGACTACTATACCCACTTGACCTAGTCAAGGTTGACCTTTATGGGTCAAGGTTGACCTTTTTGGGTCAGGGTCGAGCTTTGTGGGTCAGGGTTGACATTCATCATAGAAAGGCCTGAACCTTCCTAGTCAAGGTCGACCTTAAAGGGTCAAGGTCAACATAACTGGGTTAGGGTCAAAATTTCTGGGTCAGGGTTGACCTTTCCTATAAAACATGAATTTTTCAATCACAAACATCAAAAATAGGACACTTACTTTGGGCAGTGGTTGTCCGCTGGCCAGGCGCTCTCTCAGGACCTCCATACGGCTCACTCTAAATTCCTCTCTCCTTGGCATCTTGTCTCCTTCTCCAAATGCTAAAAATGGTAATAATGAGGAGGTAAGTCTTTCTTTATCTTATTTAGAGTGACAAAATTAGGGTTTAATTAGGGTTTCATTTGAAATCACTTAGGTTAAATTCTAATTTCCCTTCAATGTACACTTAGATATGTATTCACTCTTCTCATCATAACTTGAGTTTGGTAGCTTTGTTTTCAATTCCATTAGAGGTGTTGGAATCATGATTTAGATACCTAACCTATTAAGTCAGTTTAGGAAGGTTTAGGATCCTTCTAACTAGTTTAGGAAAAGACTTCTCAATAAACTGCATATTCAGTGTATAGAACTAACCTTATCACCCTGTTTCACCTTTCAAGAATTAGTAAGTTGAATCAGGGGAGCATAAGGGGCTCTATGCAATTCTCAAAATTATCATAGTAATACTTAGGTGTTCTATGGATTTTAATTAACCTTGTGTACTGCACGTTGTGGGTACTAATGGTTTCTTGTAGGATCTCCGCATTTAGGACTTGGCTATATCCTTTTTATACTTTATGATGTTTTCTTACTTTAGCTTGCATACTCACGTAGCGTCATATCTAAGCTAAAGTGGGGGATAAATGTATCATATTAAAAAGGAATCACTTCCATTTTGGTAGGTTTAGCACCTTCATTTAGTATGCTTGCATATTAGATTTGCAATTAGGAATGCATCTGCACTTGATTCTGCATGTTTAAGTGAAATTAGGGTAGCATCTTATGGATTCTCCTAGATTTCCCTCTCCATGACTCTTTCCTCTAGGTAGGACCTATGTATTGGTCCTGCTAGGCCTTATCATGCTCTTCCTAGGCCTCTAGGCCTTCATCCCAGCATTCTGGGAGGTTCCCTCACCTTCCTAGGTCCCCGATTGACCTAGGAATATCACAGACACTTTTTGGTGACCTGCCTAAAACCTTAGGTCAGGGTTGAGATCAACCCTGACCTAGGTCAGGGTCAAACTTGACCTTGACCTAGGTCAAGGGCAAGGTTGACATAGACCTCTGTCGGGTGTTGGTCCCCACTTTCAAATCTGGAGCTTATCGGGGTTCTAAACTTAAAATGGGTCCCCGGGTTCAGATGCGAAAGTGTTTTCTCCGATATTTGATTTAATTCATCCCCTCCTTGGTTGGTGATTACAATTGGAGTATAATTCAAGGTGAAATTTGAATTTGGGTCCCTTGCATTGCCCTAGGAGACCTATAGTGAGATCTCTATATAAGCACTCTCTTTTGCCTTCATTTGATCATGAAACGAAATCGAGAGGTGACATGATGCAATGATGATGCAAGTAAGCAAGAGGATAATATAGAAGGAAAAGATAGAAGGACATATCAAATCCATTCTCAAGCAGTTTTGGTGGACAAGCTATTGTGGATCTTCATTGAAGCAAGAAGGTGCTATTCTCTTTAGATCTACCATTCTCAACATTCAAGCATTCAAAGGACATTATCATGGGATAGAAACTATGGATTGTGAATTGATAGGAGTACTTTAGCCTTGGGGGCTTGGTATGCTTTCTTTATCACATTCAAATCTATGCATTTGCCTTCTCATTTCTATGTATGTTAGGATTGTTAATCTAGAGGATTAGATCTTGATATTACATATTTAAAGACTCTTTCCAAAGAGCAAAAAACACAGACATATACTTTCTATATTCAGCTATTCGTGGAGGTTGAGATCACCAAAACATGGGTTTGACTAAGGCAAAACCCTATATAGCTGCCCCAAAACCCTCTTCTTCAGATATTTTGCAGGTGCTATTTTTGGGAGCTACAGGTGTCAAAAAATCGATCTGAGACTAGATTTGAGTACCCTTTTCAGCGAGCTATCGAGATCTGAAAATAGATTCTCTATCGAGGCAGTGTAGGTTAGGGTCGAGATTATTGGGTTAGGGGTGATATTTGTGGGTCAAGATCAACCTTTTTCACAAGACGGTGTCAGATTGGAAAAATATTTATGGGTTTTGTTCGTCTCTACATTTCAGTTTCGGGTCATCCTTTGGATTTTCTAGAAACTCAACACAGGCTGCAAAAAATGAGCTGTTCCAGATCTGATATGTGTTGAGGTAGGTATCTTATCTCATTATTCTTTACAAACACCCTTCATTTCTTATCATAATAATTAAGTGTAATAGGTTGAATTTGGACTTATGATCTCTTTCTTTATGTAATTCTCATTATGCAAATCTTATCTAGAAGATCCAAACTAACCAAATTTTATATCTTACACACACACACACACATGTTGTTATAAACATATATGTGAACATATAGGTATACACACATGCGTAAACTACCTCACACCATCAGAGTATTTAAGAAAACTTTAGAGATTCATATACAAGAATAGAGACACTAATTCTATAATTAAAGAGATTTATATAATTAAATACACTTATATTCATAAGGAGATAACTCACTTTACATATTCATCAACAGGATATAGAGTGGTATCGTACATCTAACTTTATGAATATTATTAATATTGAAGCAGAGCTAGGAATGAGCCTGGATTTAAGCTGCTATCATATGTATATTTAGGTTCTTGAGTTTAAACTTGACTTCACAATTAATAATCTAAATATTATAGGGGGTAGACTTAAGGTAGTCCCTCTAGCAATTCCTGTCTTTGCTAGATTACCATACCGATTTTAAACTCCCTGGTCTTAGCAGTAAGAACTATGAACATATACTAGATTTACTCCACACAAATAGGGCCCAAAAAATCATTGTGAATACACTCAATCCCACAAACGGCATGCTTCTTGACAAATAATTTAAACAATCATTACGCCAGGCTGGCCTCTAGAGAAGGTCCTGGAAGGATCTCCCACTTTCCAGCGATATCTTGAAACTGGGTTTCTAGCATTTAGATCTCTTTATTTAGCTGAACAACACAAACACTATTGCCAGCATTAAGATGGAAACCACCATTTCCCTTTACCATAGGTATGAAGAAAGAACAATGGCATTTGTAGGGAAGGTTAAACTAGAACGTTGGGGTAGCATATTGAACAAGGTGGATGATATATCAAGATTAGCCATAAACAAAGTTATTGGGGAAAGGGATTTGGACTACAGTAGAAGCTGGAGGATGAACAATGACATCATTGGGACCTTCATTGCCATAAATTTTAGGGCTAAGATCAAATATTAGGACATTAAGAAGTTGTGTGTCATATTGTTTGATGATACATGGCTTAAAGGCCTGGACACTGTGGTGGAGAGTGTCAATCATCAACTTGAGATTCCTCATCCAGAGGATTACATGTATTGGACTGTTGGTAGTCTCAAAACTATTAAATTTCATAGGAGACCAATCCTATACACCAAGGACACCAATGCCTTTGATACTCTGTGGCCAGACATGGTAAAATTATTTTATTTCCTCCTTAGGTGGCATGGAATTGTTGAAGACAACAACAATTGGGTGGAAATTTTCTTCATCTCTATTGGGGCAAAGGTCCCTCCTTATATTAGGCTTCAAGATCGTAAGCTTTTCTTCGTTCGCCTCCCTTTCCTACGGAAGACGTCCAGACCCTTTCCTTCTAAGTGACCAAAGCATGTTGTCGGGGGCACCTTCACGAATGTTGTCTCCGAGTCAGATGAAGACATCATGGTCATCAAGCTGTCCTATCCAATAAGATAAATGGATCATGTTTCTTCCTTCGTAAGGCTATCTTTTGGACCTAGTAGTTGTTAGGCTAGTTTCCTTGTTATAGGCCATTTTGCTTTGTTTAAATAGCCTTAGTTCATAGGAAATTTTATGTCTTTAGGATTACATTTTGTTTAGGATAATCTGCACATTCTACTGTACATCTTACTCAAATGTGAAACTTTAATAACCTCTAATATACATATACAATAGTAATAGTCTGTACATGGATATATACATATATAGTTACTGTGAATTCAAAGGGATGTAATATAGACATTCTAATATGATAGTTATTAATACATAAATCTTATTATCGATAGATAGAGATGCTTTATTTTCAAAAGATAAGAAGGTTTTCAAAAATCTACCACATAAAATGCAGAAAATCAGAGTAAGCCAAAACCTAAACAGGAACAAATGGGATAGGTCAGTACTAACAATGAAATAGAGAATCAAATAATGTATTAATTTGAACAAATGTATATTAGATTGCAGAAATATAGATATTTAGGAAAATATGAACATAGATATAACATATGTAAATATATCCTTATATCTATAACCATACATTTATAAAAGAGATAAAGAAACAATTATAAAAAGAAGTCATTAATATTTATTTGTAGACAATCAACTACATAGACAAACAATTGAGGATAAATCTAAATAAAAAACACATATATACATATAAATTTAAAAGTATTTACAGAAATGGGCTTATATCCACATGTATAAACACCAATAGTCATAAGTTTGGGCAAGTACTCAAACTAAAAATTATATGGGAATGCATAAGATTATATATATATATATATATATATATATATATATATATATAGAAATA
>MU226880.1:6150954-6166922 GCA_018584345.1 Thuja plicata | reverse complement strand
GCAAGATTGGAAGGTGTAAGAACTCTACTTGCATATGCAGCCTATAAAGGATTTAAAGTTTATCAAATGGATGTGAAGTTAGCATTTCTAAATGGGATATTAGAAGAGGAAGTATATATTGAACAAGATGATGGATTTGTTGACCCAAGCAAGAGGAACATGGTTTGTAGAATGCACAAGGCATTATATGGACTGAAACAAGCACCCAAAACATGGTATGAAAGATTGCACAATTATTTTATAAAGATTGGATTTGCAAGAACAAATGGAAACAACAATATGTATTTGAAAATAGAGCAAGGTAAAGGAATTTTATTGGCTGAAATTTTTGTTGATGACATCATATTCAGTGGACAAGATATGATATGCAAAGAATTTGCAAAAGAGATGCAAACTGAACTTGAAATGTCTATGTTTTCTGAGACAAAATTCTTTGTTGGTTTACAAATACATCAAATGAAGAATGGTATCTATATCACTCAATCAAAATATGTCAAGGAGATATTGAAAATCTTTGGTATGGAAGATTCAAAACCAGTGAGTACACCCATGGCTACTAGATAGAAGTTGACAAAGAATGATGATACAAAAGAGGTAAATCAAACACTGTACAGATCAATGATTAGTAAGCTGCAATATGGTGTACATAGTAGACTTGATATTGCATTAGCAGTTGGAATTTTTGCTAGATTTTCTGCTAACCCAAAAGAGACACATATAATGGCAGTGAAAATAATTCTAAGATATTTGAAAGGTATGAAAGATTATGGCCTATATTAGAAAAGGAATGACAAGTTTGAACTCAGAGTCTATACCGATTCTGACTGGGCTGGTAATGTGGATGATAGAAAAAGAACCATAGGAGAACCTTTTCTTTCAGGGAAAATATTAGTTTCCTGGACAAGCAAGAAATAGAATTGTACCTCACAATCTACAGCTGAAACAGAGTATGTGGCAGCAACAGTTAATTGTTCAAACATTGTGAGGTTGAAGATACTACTGAAACGTATGAAGGAGGAGATCACACGAGTGCCATTAATATTTCTAAAATTCCTGTAATTCACTCTAAGACAAAGAATATATCTATCAAGTATCATTACTTGAGGGAGCTAGTTGAAGACAAGGAAGTGAGACTGGAATATGTACATACTAAGGAAAAGTTGGCAGACATATTTACAAAATCATTAACCAAGGATGCTCATGAGTATCTAAGAGTTAAATTGGGCATGATTCCCCTAGCAGAGGCTAACTAGTTCTGAATGGTACTGCTGCATCAAATTTTTTAATTAGAACACTTGACACATTCATGGGCAGTGAGTCACGTTTTTAGGATGTTGTCTAAAAACTATGAAGTAGAAGACAAGAAAAGAAAAGAAGATCAGTCATAAACAAAGATGATAGGAACAACATGATACAAAGATTAGAACAAGAGGAATCTGCATAATGAAGATGTCAACATCTTTGGAATTGTTGTCAAAGAGGGAGATTATTGCTAAAACAAATGATTGATAAAAATAACAGATATGAGGGAGATATTACTGAAAGAGGTAGTTGAACAAGTAACATAAATCAGTGTGATTATAAACATAGAGGGAGTCAGAATGAAGCTAAAGACATTAGTTAGTATTTGTTCATATCAACGAACACACGCACTTTTTGGATTGTATGGTAACTTTGGTTGGAAATTATTGTTTTACAGTTTAGTGTTGCCATCAATGTCGAAGAGGGAGATTATTGGAAAGATTGCTACAATGTAGACAATTGTTATTTTGTCATTAATGTCAAACCTTAACTGTTGAGACTATTGTTATATGTTTGAGTACCATATCTATTGATTAATGAAGATCTGAAGAATAGGATAACAAGAAGACTGAGGAAATGGTTGAGTTATGAGTATACACCAGGGTACTTGATCATTTGGCACTTTGGCAAAGTGATATGTTGTTTATCATTCACTAAAAGTTCACTAGAAGGTCGATGCCGAGCAAAGCAAAGTCGATGCCGAGAAAAGCAAAAGGTGATTCTGAGAAAATCAAAGATGATGTTGAGCACTAGTGAAATGCCGAGGGAGACATAGAAAGCCGAGAAGCAGTATTTTAGTAATTAATGAGATTTGAGATCTCTAGCTAACATAGTTGATTTTATTGGGATATGTATCGTTAATTAAGATTGGTCCACACTCATTTAATGCACAGGAAACTATTATTAGGGCATGGATTCAATTTTTAATTAATGATTGTATTGGAGAAGTAAATAAAATGTAATGATGGAAAGATCCATTGGATCTGACCTAACCTGAGATCTATGATCTTGATTAAGTGGAAAAATATCTATCTAACCTAGATGAAGAACTATAATATAACCTACATAGGTTATTGTGATTATATCCAAGTGTAAGGAGAAGTTGTATGCAAGAGTATTGCATGGTTAATTGATTGATTGGAAAGACCTAGCAAAGAAGGCTAAGCAGAGAAGCAGAGATATATTTCTTGATGGATTTCCAAGAAGATCTAAAGTTTGAGATGAAAATGGAGGCCACTCAGTGAATTAGCATTAGAGTTGAAATTGGAGCTGGATTTGCAAAGAAAGTTGTAAGTATCAGATCACACCTGTTGATTACTTTCTAAAGATTTTATCAGTTCAAATCCTTTAACTAGGTTGACATAATAGTCATTGTATAAATCCTTTGAACAAGGTGACATTCAGATTGGAATTTTCTAAGTCCTGTAACAAGGCCACTCCTGACAGGGTGATTAAATCCTTTAACTAGGTCACATTTGATAGTGTGAATTGTAACTTGTAACAGGGTTGGCTCCTAACAGAGCTCACTTCAGAAGAGTGAAATTTTGGTAGCATGTTACTGGTGGTTTTTCCCATATTAGGTTTCCACATTAAATCATGGTGTCAAAATGTGTGAATTTTTATGTTGTGTTTTACTGTTAAGAGTCTGTAAGCTTATTTCATTAGTACAGTAAACTGCACACTTTTGTTGTTTATTGCTACCAAGAAGATATGAGTTGTTAAAGTGGTATAAAGTTTTATATGGGTACATCTGGACCTAAGAATAACTGATTCACCCCCCCCTCTTAGTTATTCTAAATTCATTCTAACAATTGGTATCAGAGCTTTGTTCTCTTGAAATAGTTTGAAGGTACTTGGAGATAAAGATCAAGATGTATAAAAGGGATGGACTGAAGATTAACAAGGACAACTTTCCTGCATGGAAAAGTTTGATGAAACTTCACATGGATGGTATTGGTGATTTTGCTAAACGAAATATTGAACAAGAATATGTAGCCCCTACTGGAGTTCTGAATGCTGCACAATTAAGAGAAAAGCATGAACATAATCAAGCAATGTTGGAACTTGCATCATCCTTGAACTATCATGAATTTGAGGACATCAAGGACTATACAAGTGCAAATCAGATGTGGGATGCCCTTCAAACCATCTATGGAGGTGATATGAATGTACTAAGAGCCAAATATGAAAGCTTGACAGGTAAGTTTGATGATTTAAAAATGCAAGAAGGAGAAAATATAGTGCAATATTATGATAGGATAAAGGAAGTTGTAAATGCTATTAGAGGAGCTAAGGGAACCATTGATGATGACACTATCATGAGAAAGATAATGAGAACACTTCTTCCTATTTATGCTATTAGAGTATCTGCAATTCAAGAACTAAGATGAACTGCTATCAACAATTTGACTCTCGAAAGTTTGGTAGGCAAACTTACTGCATTGGAGATGTCAAATTTTGACAACTATACTCCACAAACTGTTGAATCTGCATTCAAGTCATAGATGGTCATCATCAAATCAAGGAAAGGAAAGAAATCTGTGATCAGTGACAATGAAACTTTAGATAATGATCTAGAAGAGCTTGAGGCACTTATGGCAAGGAGACTAGCTAGAGGAAAAGGAAAATTCAGAGGTAAACTTTCTATTATTTTTTTTTCTTGTAACAAAGTTGGTCATATTGCTGCTAGATGTCGTGATAAGAATGAGAAAGATGAAAGAAGAGACAAAAAGTACTAAGATAGAAATGATGAATGAGACTACAAAAAGTACAACGATTATAAAGACAAAGGTAGGAAATAATTCTATATAGCTGAAGAAACCTTTGACAGTGAATCTAATAAATCTAATGAAAATGATATAGAAGCTGTGTATGTTGCGATGAAAGATGATTCTGATGATGATGAGAAAACTACACTAATTTATTATATGAGTAAAGATCATCATTGGATTATTGACAGTGGTTGTTCACATCACATGACTGGTGATAAGGAAAATTTTGAAACCTTAGATCAATGTAACGGTGTATATGTTAAGTTTGGTAATGATACACCTTGTAGAGTTAAAGGGAAATGATCAGTTCAATTTACTGACAAAATTAGATGTGATGATGTGTATTGGGTTGATGATCTTAAGTATAAATTTTTGAGTGTTACATAGTTGAACACTTATGGTTACAAAGTTGAATTCCATCACATGAAGGAAAAGATCTATGATGCCAATGGAGAATTAGTTGGAAGTGGTGAGAAAACTAGAGGTAACTTATTTTATCTAGAATTAGCTGAAGAGACATGCTTGTTTGCACAATATAATGATGTTTGGTTATGGAATAAGAGGCTATGTCATGTTAACTTTGATAACTTGGTAAGCATAAGTAAATTGAAAAAGGTTAGAGGGCTTCCCAAGTTAAAAAAACCTGAGAATGCAATGTGTAAGCAATGTCAATTGGGCAAAATGACTAAATCTAGCTTTAAGAGAAAAACTCATACTTCTGAGAATATTTTAGAATTGGTTCATACTGACCTTTGTGGACCTATTGGTGATAAAAATTACTGTGGAGAAAAATATTTTATTCTATTTGTAGATGAATACTCTATGATGATTGTTATGTTTCTTAAAGAAAAATCTAATGCATTTTAGTTATTTAATTCGTATTGGCAAAAGTTGAGAAGGAAATAGGTAAGAGTCTGAAATGTCTGAGATCTGACAAAGGAGGAGAGTTCATTTATAATGAGTTTAACCAGTTCTACAATGACCGAGGGATAAAAAGACAGATGTCTGCACCTAGGACACCACCACAGAATGGTATAGCTGAAAGAAGAAATTGATCTATCATGGATTGTGCCAGAACATTAATGATGGAGAAAAATGTTGCGCAGAAATATTGGAGAGAAGTTGTAAGTATAGCAGTTTATACCTTGAACAGAGTGCAAGTCAAGAAAGGTACAACTACTACACCTTATGAGCTATGGTATGGATATGCACCTACTATAAGGTATTTTAAAGTCTTTGGGAGTAGATGTTTTATACAAATGGATAATAGAAATGGTAAACTTGATGCTAAAGGAGAAGAAGGCATATTTCTTGGATATTGTACTAAGAGTAAAGCATACAAGTGCTTGAATTCTAACACTAACAAAATTGTGGAAAGTGTAAATGTTAGAATTGATGAATATGCAAAGAGAAATGAAGCTGAAAGCATGATTGAGCCTGAAAGTTACATATCATTCACTTATCCTGAAGAGGAGGATTCTAATGAAATTGGAAAATGAAGTTTTTGAGCAACAGTCTGCACCTACCGAGACACATAATGAAATTGTTGGGCAATCGGAGGTGATTACCAAGCTATCTGATTAGAGATGCTGAGTCACAGTTTCAACCTGAACTGAACATGAATAATCAAACTAAATCTGAGAATGAGCCTACTTTGGCAAAAGACGTGAGAAGGAACCATAAACCTAATCAAATCATAGGAGCAAAGGATTTTGTAGTTATGACAAGAAGCAAATTAAGAGAAGACACATGTTTGCTATGTGATTTTGAGCCTAAGATAGTAAAAGATGCTTTAGATAAGGAAGACTGGATTCAAGCCATGAATGAAGAGATAGACCAAATAGAAAATAACAATACATGGACACTAGTGTCAAGACCTGACAACAAAAATGTAATTGGTACTAAGTGGTTATTCAGAAACAAGCTGAATGAACATGGAGAGGTAACAAGGAATAAAGCAAGACTGGTATGCAAAGGTTATGCACAAGAGGAAGGAATTGACTATGGAGAGACATTTGCCCCAGTTGCAAGATTGGAAGGTGTAAGAACTCTACTTGCATATGCAGCCTATAAAGGATTTAAAGTTTATCAAATGGATGTGAAGTTAGCATTTCTAAATGGGATATTAGAAGAGGAAGTATATATTGAACAAGCTGATGGATTTGTTGACCCAAGAAAGAGGAACATGGTTTGTAGAATGCACAAGGCATTATATGGACTAAAACAAGAACCTAGAGCATGGTATGAAAGATTTCACAATTATCTGATAAAGATTGGATTTGCAAGAAAAAATGACAACAATAATATGTATTTGAAAATAGAGCAAGGTAAAGGAATTTTATTGGCTGAATGTTTTTTTGATGACATCATATTCAATGGACAAGATATGATATGGAAAGCATTTGCAAAAGAGATGAAAACTAAATTTGAAATGTCTATGTTTGGTGAGATAAAATTCTTTGTTGGTTTACAAATACATCAAATGAAGAATGGTATCTATATCACTCAATCAAAATATGTCAAGGAGATACTAAAAATCTTTGGTATGGAAGATTCAAAACTAGTGAGTACACCCATGGCTACTGGACAGAAGTTGACATAGAATGATGATACAAAAGAGGTAAATCAAACACTGTACAGATCAATGATTAGTAATCTGCAATATGTTGTACATAGTAGACCTGATATTGCATTAGCAATTGGAATTTTTGCTAGATTTTCTTCTAATCCAAAAGAGACACATGTAATGGTAGTGAAAATAATTCTAAGATATTTGAAAGGTATGGAAGATTATGGCCTATATTACAAAAGGAATGACAAGTTTGAACTTAGAGTCTATACTGACTCTGAGTCAGCTGGTAATGTGGATGATAGAAAAAGAACCATAGGAGAACCATTTATTTAAGGGAAAAGATTAGTTTCCTGGACAAGCAAGAAACATAATTCTACCTCACAATCTACAGCTAAAGCCGAGTATGTGGCAGCAGCAGTTAATTTTTCAAACATTGTGTGGTTGGAGATACTACTGAAAGGTATGAAGGAGGAGATCACATGAGTGCCATTAATATTTCTAAAAATCCTATAATGCACTCTACGACAAAGCATGTAGCTATCAAGTATCATTACTTGAGGGAGCTAGTTCAAGAAAAGGAAGTGAGATTGGAATATGTACATACTAAGGAAAAGTTGGCAGACATATTTACAAAAGCATTAACCAAGGATGCTCATGAGTATCTAAGAGGTAAATTGGTGGTGATTCCCCTAGTAGAGGATAACTAGTTTTGAATGGTATTGTTGCATCAAATGTTTTAATCAGAACACTTGACACATTCATGCACAGTGAGTCACATTTTTAGGATGTTGTCTAAAAACTATGAAGTAGAAGACAAGAATAGAAAAGAAGATCAGTCATAAAAAAAGATGATAGGAACAACATGATACAAAGATTAGAACAAAATGAATCTACATAATGAATATGTCAACATCTTTAGAATTGTTGTCAAAGAGGGAGATTATTGCTAAAACAAATGATTGATAAAAATAACAGATATGAGGGAGATATTACTGAAAGAGGGAGCTGAACAAGTAACAGAAATCAATGTGATTATAAACATAGAGGGAGTCAGAATGAAGCTAAAGACATTAATTAATATTTTTTCATATCAAGGAATACACGCACTTTTTGGATTGTATGGTAACTTTGGTTGGAAATAAGTGTTTTACAGTTTAGTTTTGTCATCAATGCCAAAGAGGGAGATTATTGGAAAGATTGCTACAATGTAGACAATTGTTATTTTTTCATTAATGTCAAACCTTAACTCGTGAGACTATTGTTATATGTTTGAGTACCATATCTATTGATTGATGAAGGTTTTAAGAATAGGATAACAAGAAGACCGAGGAAATGGTTGAGTTATGAGTATACACCAGGGTACTTGATCATTTGGCACTTTGGCAAAGTGATATGTTGTTTATCTTTCACTAAAAGTTCACTGGAAGGTTGATGCTGAGCAAAGAAAAGTCAATGCCGAGTAAAGCGAAAGGTTATTATGAGAAAATCAAAGATGATGTCGAGCGCTAGTGACATGCCGAGGGAGACATAGAAAGCCGAGAAGTGGTATTTTAGTAATTGATGAGATTTGAGATCTCTGGATAACATAGTCTATTTTATTGGGATATGTATCATTAATTAAGATTGGTCCACACTCATTTAATGCACGGGAAACTATTATTAGCGCATTGATTCAATGTTTAATTAATGATTGTATTGGAGAAGTAAATAAAATGTAATGATGGAAAGATCCATTGGATCTGACCTAACCTAAGATCTATGATCTTGATTAAGTGGAAAAAGATCTATCTAACCTAGATGAGGAGGTATAATATAACCTACAGAGGTTATTGTGATTGTATCCAAGTGTAAGGAGAAGTTGTAAGCAAGAGTATTGCATGGTTAATTGACTGATTAGCAAGACCTAGCAAAGGAGGCTAAGCAGAGAAGTAGAGAGAGATTTCTTGATGGATTTCCAAGAAGATCTGAAGTTTGAGATGAAAATGGAGGCCACTCAGTGAATTAGCATTATAGCTAAAATTGGATATGGATTTGCAAAGAAAGTTGTATGTATCAGATCACACCTGCTAATTACTTTCTAACCATTGTACTCTATCTGTTTGGATTTTCATCCCAAGAATGTGTTTAGTTTCACTAAGATCTTTCATTTCAAATGTTGGAGAAAGACGAGACTTTAGTTCTAAAAGCATACGTTTACCTTTATTAATGAATAACATATCATCAACATATAATACAATCTATAGGAAATGTTTTCCATTGAATTTATAATATACATGGTGATCTGATTTAGAACACTCAAACATCAAACTTAACACATGTATAAATATTTTGGTACCACATCTTAGGAGTCTAGTTTAGGCCATACAAATATTTCTTTAATTTACAAGCCAATTATTTACTTTTACCTTTTACCGTGTAGTCATCTAGTTGTGTCATATAAATATCTTGTAAATCACCATGGAGGAAAAAAAAATTGCATCCATTTGCTCAACCTCTAAATCATAAGTAGCAACAATATAAAGGAAAAATTGAATGGATTTCATTTTTGCAACAAGAGAAAATATCTCACCATAATCAACACCCTCAAATTAAGAGTATCCTTTTGCAACCTAACTTTCTTCATACTTCTCATACCTCGATCTGAACCAATCATATCACCCATTTCCAAGAAATATTTTAATCCTTTAGGAAATGGTACAAGATCCCGTGTATCATTTTCAAAAAAGATTCTATTTATTCATCGATAGAAATTTTATAGGATTCTACATTATTCATACCTAATATCTCTTATACAGATCTAGGTTCATCTATGCTAGTATTCAAAGTAAATATATATCTTCAATCATCAAGTGAATGTCTTGTAAGTGGTTGTCTATGACTTGTAGACCTGCAAAAAAGATAATTTGGAGGTTCTTCCTCCTCTTTTGAAGATTCAAATTTAGATGAGCTCACCTCAACTTCTTATTTACATAGGGGTCTTGATTCAACCTTTTCAAGTGTAAAAGGAAATTGAATCACATCTTCTTATTTGTTGTGGAAATTATGTTATAGGAAGAAGCTTAGTCTCTAAAAATAACACTTCTATTATGTAATACCTTCTACATAATAGGGTTCTAAATCTTGTATCACTACAAAAATCCCTCTGATTAGCTCCCTTTTTTGCATCCACCCATTTTTTTAATGTATTTCTCCTTCAATTTTTTGAAACATAGGCATTATTCATCGGGTCAGCGCTACTCATGGAATTCATGGCACCTTTAAGAAAATTCTAGCACAAATTTAGGTGCTATGTGATGTTTGTATTTTCTCTAATATTTATGCCTACATTGATGTCCACATGCGCATATATTGAATGAGTGGGCGCATACTTAGGCGCTATATTAAAGTGTCTATTTGTCAGCCAGTCATATTTTTTTTCCTTGTGTGTTCGTCATTTGGAAATCCTTTTGATTTAATCTCATTGTTTCCCATATATCACTTATGTCCTAGCCTAAAAATTTACTATTTTCCTCGTTCACGGTAACTTACCCTTTTTTTTGCACGTGCTTTAAGTTGTGCTTACATTGTTTATCACACCCTCATGGAGGTTAAGTTCTCTTAGAAAAATATTTTGTATTTTTTGGCTAGACGACTCTATGTTGTGATGTTTTTGTGTCGCATCCTCATGATGGTTAAGACATATGATAGCTAGTGGTTGTGAGGCTATGTAGCGGTCTATGGGCAGTGATAAAAGTGTTGTCACATCCTTGCAACTTGATCACATAGTTAATACCTTTAGCCTATAGGGAAGTGATGGTGGGCCACGTGTCAATTATTGAAGATGTTAAAAGGTAAACTAAATTGGCTTATTGCATCCTCACATAAATATTTTAAGACCATTAGTTAGACCTGTGAGCCTGCGAGTGGATGTTTGTGATGATTGTAATAGTTTTTGCATCCTCATGGTAGTTAGTGGGGAAAATGTTTAAAGGTCACAAGCTTGCAAGGAAGAATAAGATGCTATGGTGGTCTGTTTTAGTGGCCTCCTGACTTATTATGTGGCCCACAAAGAAGAGATGATGTTACGAGTGACACTCTAATGACGAATGGATGCACTTGATGGGTTTTCTTCACTGCATCGGTGTGGGGTTAAGCACTGGCCTAGGTCATGTTATAATATTCTTTAGAGAGTGAAATAATCCATAAATCTAAAATCATTTTACTTTGTTTTGTTGATTTCATGGTAAATTATTTGCATTCTCAGTAAGAAACTGGAAGCTATGGTAAGAATTCTATTCTTTGATTGTTCCTATGTAACCATTGGAAATTTGTTCTTTGACTATTCCTATAGCCACTAGAACTCTATTCTTTGACTAGTCATGTAGCCAAGGAAGAATATAGTAACCTCATATTTGTTTTCTAAGAAATACATTTCTATTATCTATTTCCTTCTTTTTTAGTTGTTGATTCATAGTTAGCACTCACGCTATTTCTTTTCAAGCATTTTCCTTTAGTACTATTTCCTTTCTAGTTGTATGTTAGTATGACTACATGTGAGTCCTAGTGCACATACAGTGTTGAACCGTTTCAAGTTCATGTCCATGGTTTGATAAATAAATGAACCTTCATGATAAGTAAGATAACTACTTAGGCTAGGGTCCCATGGAAGGGGGATTTCTTCAAGGAAGAGATTAAATCCTTTTAGATGAATTATGGTGATTCAATGAAAAGAGTAGTGATTTCATGAGTATAATTTGAGGTGATAAATTAGAATATTTATGTTAGGCATGACCTCTTCAAATATTTTTATATATGAAACTCTACATGTAATGTTGAAATAATATGATATAGAAAATACAATACTAGTGATTCTTCTAATATTTTGAGGCAGTGGATATGTTGGGAGTGAAATTTTTTACCTATTGAAGAGTTTATATTGGCTCAAATCTATGGTTTGAACATCATTATAAAATGAGGAGGCATGTTGAAGTTATTGATTAGTATCAAAATTCCCTTATTTTCCTTTTCATAGAAAACTCTGACTAGTTAGTGGCGGTTGGTAACAAAATATATGGGATATGGCATGTACCTTGTTGCAATATTCCTTGTGTCTATAAAAGGAATACCAAGGCCAAACGTATGGGTTCTAAAAATTATTTGTACATGGACAAGTAGAATATTTTATGTAATAGGTATTTTGCTAAAATAGAAATGTCACGGTCTTGTATCAAATAAAATGTATGAATACTTATAAAGAAATTAGTTGAAAATATCATTTGCAGATTGAATTAAGGATTTTGTATTTCTCTATTGCCCCGTGTTAGAAATTGTGTGAGTAATTATGAAGATCTCTAAATTAAGTAGAGATTTAATCATTTCTTGAATCACTTATATGAATCTAGTAATTATGTGTGATTGTTGTAGAGCATATTATTTCATTTTTATAGTTGATTAGTACAAGGTATTAAATGAAGGAAAAGATTAAATTTGTTTTTATATTTTACAATAGTTCCAAGAAATAGAAGCAATTCTATAAGAATGATGCATGGTTAGATGTAGTTAAATGTTTGTGTAAGGCACTAACATTTAGAAGAGTATGCATAATTAATGTTGGGTTTATTTGATATTTGACTCTGTTACCATGAATGTGTGGCATTGGTCCTTAATGTTCATACTTTCAGTAAGAAAAAACTTATGAAAACCATGTTGTTTTTCTTCACTTTCTTCCTATGAATATATGTTTGCAGTTAAGCCCCACCTCTAAACTGAATTCATTAGCGTGCTCAAAATAGAGCCAATTCTAATATGAGCCAGCTTATATTCTTGTGTTGACTTTTTTACCTAGTTGAGGCTATTTAAGTGTTTTGTTTCAAGGGTTAATGTATGTTGGTTGATCGCGGCCCTTTGTTAAAGTTTACATCATCTGTCAGTTTCCCCTGTTATAGTCGATTATTTCATTTTTTATATCTTGTGTCAATGTATTTTCTAAGTCCTTGTTCCTTAAGTATTTCCCCCTACATGAAAACTTAACCCTTTTATAAATGCACGTGTGTAATTCATTGATTAAAAGTTCTAGGTCCCGTGTAGTGGTGCAGTGTAATGTTATTCCTATCTCCCCGCATTACCAAGCTGTATTGTGTCATCTAAGGTGGCACGTGGGGGCACATTGATACCTTCCTTTGGTCTCAACTCATTAATGAGTAATTTATTTATGCTTAGGAGTTTTTTGTGATGTGGCATATGTTGGCGCGATGAGATTTCATATCTCCTTCGTCGCGTCATCAAGTGGTGATGTGGATGACAAGTTAGCTGAAAGGTCGGTCCACACTATTTAGCTAAGATGAATGGATAGTGTGGTGGGCCCAAGGTTTTGTTTGAAGTGAAAAATTTTATTGAGCTTTGTGGAAGTATTTTGAATCTTGTCAAGTATCGTTGATTTATTTGTATCGATGTCTATGATTTAAAATCAAGTTGTTTCCCGTTCCAAATTTAATTACTTACGCATGTCAATTTAATGATGCAACAATCATGCAAGATCAAGCAACCATTTTTAGCATCCAACGTAGGAGTCTAACCCAGAAAATTGATAAATAGTGAGTTAACCCTTGGTCTAACTCACTGCAAATTTCTTAAAGAAGTGAGATAACAATGAAAATAGAGAATTAGATAGACATAGAAAGAGAGAGCAATACAGAGAGGGAGAAAATAGGAGAAATTGTGGTAAAAAAAGAAGAAATAAATCTAATGGGATTGATTTATCCTAAATATTTATTTTATAGAGTTGTGAATTTATTAAATTGATGTTAGTTAATATTTTTATTAAAATATTCTCCTTTCACTTATTATTACATCAAATTAGGAGTTTTAAGCTATATATTAGAATTAATGTATGGCTATAACATAGATAAAAAGAATTATTTACTCACGTGAGTTTTAGATTTTGAATTAGAACCTTGGTAAAAGGTAAATTTATTACTAGGAAATAGAAAGTATATAGTACTTTGAAGAGATTCATATTTTTGGTAATTATTTTCTTTAATAAGTGGTGAATGTAGATATATGGGTTGAGGGTAGGGAGGAAGTGTGGGAAAGAGAGATAGAGACAAGGGAGACATGGAGAGAGATGAAGAGAAAGGAAAAGAAATAGGTAGAAAGGCATAGGAGAGAGAGAGAGAGAGAGAGAGAGAGAGAGAGAGAGAGAGAGAGAGAGAGAGAGAGAGAGAGAGAGAGAGAGAGAGAGGTTATTCCCTAAAGAAAATTAAACATTAACCATAAACCTAAACTAAATTAAACCCCAATCCTAACACTCAAACCATATTGAACCCTAACCCTAAACCATCTTGATCCTTAATCCTAAAACCAAATTCAACCTTAACCCTTACACTTACTGAACATTTAAACAAACTTTGAATTTTACCACTAATTCACATTCTATACATATTCCTAAACCTAACACAAAACTAAATTAGACATTAACCTTAAATTTAATTGAAATGTAACCCTAAGTCTAAAAACAACCCAAATTTTAGGCCTAATCGTGAAGCTAATTCAATAGTGCGCCGACTTAAACCATTACCCCAATCCTAGACAAAATTGAACCCTAAGTCTAATGAAAAAGCATATTGAACCCTAGCTCTTAGAATAAACAAAATTAAACCCAAACCCTAAAGATGATTGAATATTAAACCAAATTTAACCCTATTCATGCACCAAAATAATGTAAAACTAACACTAAACAAAAATAAAACCCTGATTAAATCTAATTAAGCACTAAACCTTATTTTAACATCCAACTCTAATCGTAACCCTGTTAGTAAACCAAAATTAACCTAATCATTTAAACATTATAAAATGTAATCCTAAACCTACACTAGATTGATTCTATACATTAAAGCAAATTCAAACCTAACACTAAACTAAATTTAACCTTAAACCTAAATATAATTTTATCCTAAACCAAATTAAACCATAAATCTAAACTAAGTTAAACCCATCCTAAAAAAAATTGAACCTTAACTATAACACAAATAAATAGAATAATAACTGAAAACCTAACTAAATATTAAACCAAATCGAACCGTAATCCTAAACAAAATTATACCATATAGCTATCACTATACCAAATTGAACCCTGATTATAAACCGAATTGAACGCTAATCGTATTAATAAAATAAACTGAATTGTAACACTAAACATAAATGAATGGTAAACCAAATCGAACCCTATCCTTTATACTAAACCAAATTGAACTTTGTAATGAAAAGAACCCCAATCGTACACAAGATTTAAAGAAAAAAATAAAATAAAAAATCAAATTATAATGCTAAAAAAAACTAGAGCTCAAATCTTATGATTATGTAAGATGACGAAAAATTCAAATCAAAATTAGGCACCCTTTACGCCATCTTTGGTGCCACAAAATATATACATTTAAGGTTTGGAGCTGGCACAAAATTAGGCACCATTAACATCGACATTAGCATCACAAATAGATTACATTTATGGTTGAAATTTGGCGATAAAGTCAACATTAAAAATTGTTTCATTAAACATGACAAACAACCACAATGTTAAACATTTCATATTTTTCAAATCCAAAATAATTGCATTAGATTCTCGGGAAACATTCACTGTAGCTCCCACTAATGAATCAAATGTAAATAAAAATTCTCTCCTGCGTTAAAATTACCACCATATGTCGCTTTGATTTTTTAATTCAGTTATTTTTTCATTTTTTAGGTTAGTCTTGTTGATCTTTTAGTTTTTATTTTGGACGCCTAAATTTTATTTTGTTGCCAGACACAAAGCATAAGATAGATGATGATTACAGTGTTTGGTTGCATGGTTTAAATTTTTGTGAGATAGAGAGTAGAGGATAGATGGATATAAATCAAACCCCTAAATTCTCTTTATACATAAAAACAAGGCATGTTTTTTTCCTTTTTGTTCAATTTGAATCCATATAAAGATATATAGATAGAATTTTTACTAATATATTTGTACAAAAGGGATCCCACCTGGCAGAGAATGGTCAGCTTTGGTTGATTTGGGATATTTGGTGGTCTTGTTTTTGCATTATTTATTCCATCATAGGGTTTGAACTCTCAAGAGATATCTCATAGGCATTAAAATCCAGAAAGAGAGTCAATCAAGGTAAAGCTTTCTCATTAATCGCCTATTTATTTTAAATCACCCATTAGTCAAGGTTTGAACTCTTAGGAGATATTTCAAAATATCAAGCAATAAAGGGAAGTGAGAAAACTTTGGCCACAATGATGTAATACATTGTCAATTTATAGATTTGTAAATGTGTCCATTATTTCTTTGAATATATATATATATA
>MU226880.1:6129208-6150904 GCA_018584345.1 Thuja plicata | reverse complement strand
TTATATATATATAAGGACATGAGACTGACAAATAAAAAGAGGCATTGGCTTCCATACTGGGGGAAGAGGCAGTGAACAAACTAGATGGCTTAGATTTGACAATGCTTGCCAGATACATAGAAAAACAATCTAGTAAAGACCTTGAAACATTGCAGCCAAATCAAGCATGTCAAAGGGAATCAATTTATTCCCCAACCACTCCTAGATCAAGCATAAGATCTAGGAGGAATTCAATAACAATAAACTCATAGAATGTGAAACAGGGAACAAAGACTTCCAATGCCCCATCCATTCCTAGGATACGAACTTCTTCCATTACGCAATGCCTTTCATCTTGCATTGGTAGCTACAGTACCAAGATAGAATACGATGTGGTTTCAGGGGAATTCCAAATGAGAGATGCTGGAAAAATATTTGTGAATAGGTTGAAGGAAGAATGCCTTCAACAGTTCAAAGGCCAACTACATTTTCCATTCTCAAAGATACCCACACCTGAAATAAATAGTTATCGAGGACATAAAGACTAAATTTGGAACAGGTTGGTCTATAAATAATATAAAGCTATGAATGTCTCAAATCTATAAACGAGTTCGGTGCAACCAAACAAAGAAGATACAAAAAATCCCTCCAGAACTAAGGGTCAAAAAAAGGCCAATTCATCTAAGTGTGAAAGTATGAAAAGAGCTTGTAAAATCATATGAGAATTCTCAGGCACTGAGGAAGTCACGTCAGGAGAGTACATAGGTATTTGAATTTTTTCATATGACTATACCAAATTTATTAAATTTTTCTTTAATTTTATTTGTGCATAGTTAAATTGAATTAGTATATGTTTCACGATAAGGCCTCCAAGACTAGGCTTGTCAAACTTTGTGCCTCGCGTCACAGTGGCCAGAAATTTTTACAGGCCTTGATTTGTACATTTATAAGTATATTTAATATGGTATATGATATTTTTTTATTTCCTAGGAAAGAGTAAATTATTTCATATAAATTAGTTTAACTAGTCCATGTGACATGATTTGACAAGAGGAGAAATATGGCTGACATCCAATGCAATTTTTAAAGGAAATATGACAAGGCAAAAAGTGGACCAATTTGTAGTTTGGATGGAGAAGGGGGCATCAATAGTTTAATTTCAATTATATAGTTGGGTATTGTTGTGTTAACATGTCAATTTTAATTTCCTCTATTGAATTGTTTATTGATGTGTAGGATGATTTCTAAAGTGATTCTTTGTTGGCCCTAGATCCCACTCAATTGCCATACCTTGTAGCCTTGTAGTAATCAACTTGATGTTTCAAGTGCTTAGATTCCTTCTTATGCCCTTCCATTTATGATGAAGAGGACTTATTTAGAAGACAAGGACACAATAAAAAACTCTACAAAGTCTCAAAGGTTACTCCTCAAATGGGCTTCTATCACTACTCCCATTAGACATCCTGACAAAGGCTCCTAAAGACAATATTGTGCCTGACATGAAATGATTCTCCTCAAAATATTAATATTGTCTTAAGGACTTCCTTGTATCCCCATAAACCCAATCAAAGACCCTTCAAGGCCACTTGAAAAGTTTTATTCACACTTCCTTCATACATGGCAACTAGGCCTACTAGCCCTATTTGACTAGTTTTTGGGATTTAGTTATTCAACCCCTAACCTTATGCACAAAAAAGGAAACTTTGTAATACCCTTTTTAGAGTTACATGATATATCTATTACAACTATCAATTTTCATTGCACCAAAGGATCAACCTATTAATGTCTTATACAACCAATAGACATATAGAAGATACAGGAGGAGGTTAATCCATGTCACGAACTACCACTGCGCTGGAAAAAAAAGGAAACCAAGGGTGAAATCATTGTTTCTCACCATTGTAACAATCCCCCCAATACAAGTTCATAGTTTGATCATATGACCAAACTTTGATAACACTTGTTACAACTAGTAGCTGTCATTGTACCAAAAGATCAACGTATTAATGCCTGATACATGTTAGCACAACTAAGAGGGAGGGTGAATCATTTTTGTGCCCAATTAATATAAACTTTAAATTTAAACACCAATTACTCAATGTAAATCTGAAATTTCAAGAACAACACCATAACACAAGTATTTATTGTTGAGGAAAACCATTTTAAGGGAAAAAACCTAGTGGCAATTAACACCCATAAATAATGTACTAAGAGTATAATGTCCCTATTAGGAGATGAGTATTACATTTAGTAAAAATCCTTGTTAAAGGATGAACCCTGTTAGGGGTACTATAATGGAGCTCATTGTCAAAGTAGACTGCTCAAATGTGAATATTAAACCCACCTTCTAGATCCACTGTCTGAAAAGAAGTATAGAAGTATGCTTATAAATATGAACTGACTGATAGCAAATTTATTTTCCTATATAGTTCCAATTAAGTGCATTAAAAATCTAATCACTTCTCTACATCAAGAGAATGCATATCCACATGCTCAAAGCATCCAATAACTTCACACTCTTACAACAAGACATTACTTTCCTTTATACATGATACAATAAGAAAATAGGTCAGCCTGTGAAGACTTCCCCAATGAAAAATCAATTACATAGACCCTTGCTAAGATACACATGGTACCTTAAAAAAGTAAACATCAAATATAAATCATCAATTATGTACCAAGATCCATAATCCATGCTCGTCATCCTCTAAACATGTTACACCTCTATAGTCAGCCATAAATAGATCTTCGCAAGATTACACAGCACATCTGACATCACCAAGAACCCAACAACCCAAGAATCACAAGTAACATTCTCAAACATGTCTCCTCCCACACCTCAATCCCACATACCATAACACATGCTCACATCCAAGTTATCCCAAAAAATGGTGTAGGAGAACCTAGGGTTAAAATCCCTTCTTTTGTTTCATTGTGATCTCTCCTATTTTCTTAGTTAGTTTAGGGAAGTTTAGGATGATTTTGAAGTGGTTTAGGATTTGTTAATTTTGTCTTCAATTTTTTTTGGTTCATCTACTCTTTGTAATTTCCTAGAGGGAAAATTGGGTCAAAATGTGGAGTGAAAAATCTAGATGCTTAGGAGAGTGTTTTGAAGTTGTTTTGAGTCTTAGGAGTTGATTTGATACCTTTTGGGATGAATCCATGGAGTTAAAACCATCAGAAATAAAATTTGTCAAAAATATGCAAAAACATATGTAAAGTTGCTCAAAGCAACATTTGCAACTTTTAAAAACTTGCTTGAAAACTTTGCAAGAAAAGTTTCTTTTGTCCTAAAAGTAGTTAATGATTAGTTTGATCACTTTTTTTGGTCAGAGGATGCCTTTATAAGAAGTTCTTTGGTGAGATACTGAGGTTGCATTGCATTTTGATTGAATTTTCATTCATTATAAAGTTGCAAACTGTCATTGTAAAAGTTTTAGAGCATTTTGAATTGAATAGCCATGTAAATGGATTAGTTTGTTTGTCTTTCCTTTGTAATTATCTTCTCATAAGTGTTACTTAACTATGCATTGATTGATATTGTCAGATAGTTTTCATTTTCTAGTTTCTTTTTAAAATTTCTTGTAACTGGTGTTCTCTGGTCCAATTCTGGACTGTACATAGAAAATGGCTCCTCGAGGTTCTTGAATCCATGGAAAGTAAAATAGTCCTAGATAGAATGAAAGAGGGGTCACTATACATACTTTTATTTTTGGTTTTAGGAGTAGAAGTGATAGGGTTTATTTTTGAGCTCTTTCCCTAGGCGAGCTTGGTTATAGCCCGGCTAGGGAAATAGAGTAATAGAGTGCCATAAAAATATGGGGTTGGATTGAAAGAAATAATCCAATGGTTGGATGTTTTTGAATGGGGATTTATACGACCTTCCATGCAATTGTGGCAACTGGTGAGTTGATTTCATCAGGTTGTGAAGGTAAAAATAGTGAAAAGTCCAATTAGTCCTATATTTAAGGATAGATTCCCTAAGGGTTTTAAGGTGTTGTATAGAGGGCTTGGGTTAGAAAAATATTTGAAATCAGTTGTATCTCAATAGTGGGTGATGGAATCCAATGATAGATTTGGGGGTTATTTGGAGAATTTGTAAGAAAATCAAGAATTTGAGAATGAATAGGGCTACAAGCAGTTTATAGGCCTAATCCTAGATTGTAGGATCTCGATGGGTGAAAGGATGGATGGTGGTTTAAAACCTTCAATAATGTCCTAAAATGACCTAAGGAAGTGATAATTCAACCCTTCAAAGCATTGTGAGTGATTTGGCTAGGTGAGGGGGAATCTACTCTTGTGGGTTCAGTGAGTACTGAAGGATCTTGTTGATAGGGTGGATCATGGTTGGAAGGGTGAAGATCTTGATGTCTTTCCCTTAAGGTTAGGGTTTGTATAATCCCTAATAGGTCTAGGAAGGAGACCATAGAAGAGATTCAATCTGGCTCTCAGGTATAAATATCACTCCTATCAGATTGGTATTAGATCTAAAAGATTGCGCTTATGAAGGTTGGATGTTGTATTCTCCATAATTAGTAGATTCATCCAGAATGGTGACCAATATTGAGTTAGAAAAAGATGTGGAAGAGAAGAGAGAGGATAATATACTCCTAAAAGAATATTTGGTAGAGATGATAGCTAAGTTAGAGGAAGTGCAACTTCAAACATCAGCAGTAAGTGAATTGGTAAGAGAGAATGAAGGGAAAGGTAAATTGGTAGCAGAAGAGGATGTAGTTCCAGAACATGACTCTGTACTTCAAGAAGAGCCATTTCTTAAGGCTCTAAAAGCTATGAGTGGAAATTATTTTGAGGGTGTGCCTCTATTTAGTGGCAAGATGGAGCTAAAAGTGGTCATGGACTGGATAGAAGGACTTGAAAACCACTTTGAATGTGACAGTGTGACAGAGGCACAAAAGGTGAGAGTAGCCAAGACAAGACTGAGAGAGACTTCCCTCACTTGGTGAAAATTTTTTCAAGATGAGAGGGTAAATTAAGGAAATAATCCTATTACCAGTAGGAAAGGCATGGTGGCCAAGATAAGAGAGACTTATCTACTTGATGACTATGAGGTGCAGTTGCACAAGAAAAGACAAAACTTAAGACAAAATATGTGTAAGTGTCTATACATAAGAGTTTCATAAGTTGTGTTTTAGATCACATGTAATGGAGGAAGAAATCCTAAAAGTGGCTAGGTACCTGAATGGGTTGAGGTGGAACATACAAGAGGAATTCAAACTATTGAGTCCTAAGACTGTACACCAATGTTATCAACTAGCCCTCGAGGTAGAAGAGAAGCTTAAGAAGAAGCATGAATCAAGAAGTAGGGGAAGAGGTAGAGGAAGAGAAGGAAGAGGCCAAAGAGGAGGATTTGGAGGAAGTAACTTTGAATTCAGAAAGAAAGGTGAGACCAAGCTCACTGAGAACCAAGGAGACTCAAGCAATAGAAGAGGTGGTTACGATAGTGGAAGAGGTCCCAATAACAACTCAAGAGGGAGATCTAGTATCCAAGGAAGAGGATCTTACTTATCTTCTATGAAGTGTTATAATTGTCACTAGTATGGGCATCCTTCTTATAGGTTTCCATAGAAGGGTTCATCATCCCAAGGAGGGGAGAAAATGATAAATTATGTGCAACAAGAGTCTTCTAGTAGCAAGACAACAGAGGTGACATTAGATTCAGAAATAGGAGAGAATTTGATGATCATAAGAAAACTCATCAGAGAGCCAATAAAAGAAGAACCAAGTCAAAGGAGATATTTGTTCAGATTCAAATAAAAAATTCTAGGTAAGGTGTGTAAAGTTATCATATATTTTGGTTCTATTGATAACATTATTTCTGTAGAAGCTATTGAAAATCTTAAATTGAAAAGGATTCCTCATACTAACCCTTACAGAGTCACTTGGTTAAACAAAGACCAACATGTATTGGTGAATGAACAAGCTTGGGTAGAGTTATCAATAGGGAGATATAAGGATAGGGTTTTGTGTGATGTCTTACCCATGGATGCTTATCATCTCTTACTGGGAAGACCTTGGCAGTTTGAAAGAGTTGCTAGGCATGATGGATCTAAGAAATTCTATTCACCTTCAAGATTTAGTCAATCTTGGAAGAAGGAGAAGTGAAGAAAGGGGGTCCTAATATACTCTTAGTGGGAGAGAAGGAATTTTTGAAAATACTAGAAGAATTAGGAGTGGGCTTTGCCTTAGTATTGAAGCCTAAGGATGAAAAGGTGGAAAAGAAGGGGGAAATACCTAAATAGATACAAGAGTTTCTACATAAGTATAAATATATTTCTAGTGATGGTCAACCAGATACCCTACCACCTAAGAGATCAAATTGAATTTATCCCAGGAGCCTCACTCCCTAACAAAGTAACCTATAAGATGACCCCACAATAGAATGCATAAATTGCTAAGAAAATTCAAGAATTAGTTGACCAAGTCCTAATTAGGATGAGCATAAGCCCATGTGCAGTGCCAACTATCCTAGCCCCTAAGAAAGGAGATACTTGGAGATTATGTACAAATTCTAGAGCCATTAACATAATTACCATAAGGTACATGTTCCCAATTCCTAGAATAGAAGACTTAATGGACTATCTAGGGGGAGCCATGTATTTCTCCAAAATTTACTTAAAGAGTGGTTACCACCATATTAGAGTGAATTAAGGGGATGAGTGGAAGATGTCCTTTAAAACCACAGAAGGGCTCTATGAGTGGCTAGTCATGCCTTTTGGGTTGTCTAATTCCCCAAGCACTTTTATGACGCTAATTCATGAAGTGTTGAAAGAATTCATAAGTAAATGGGTTGTGTTGTATCTAGATGATATCTTAGTGTTCAGTAAGACAAAGGAGGATCACATTAAGCATCTTCAGATGGTAATGCAAATATTAAATGAGGAGAAGTTGACAATCAACTTTGAAAAGAGTGAGTTCATGAAGCAAGAGTTGGTTTGCCTAGGTTTTGTTATCTCAAGAGGGAACTTGAAGATGGACACAAGAAAGGTGGAAGAAATCTTGGATTTTCCTACACTTAAGTCTACTACAGAGGTAAGGAGCTTCTATTGATTAGCACAATTCTATAGGAAGTTCATCAGACAATTTAGTGAAATATGTGCACCTATTTTAGATACCATCAAAGGAGGCATGAAGACCAAATTCCAATGGAATGAGCATGCTGACAGAGGTTTTGAGACTTTGAAGAAGAGGGTAGCCACCCAGCCTATACTAACACTTCCTAGTTTTGAGAAATTATTTACTGTTCAATGATATGCCAGTAACATTGACATAGGTGCATTTTTAAGTCAAGAAGGAAAGCAAGTGGATTTTCATAGTCAAAAACTAGTGATGCAAAGAAGAAGTACTCCTGATATGATTTGGAGTTATAAAAATTAGTAAAAGCATTGAGGAAGTGGAGGCATTACCTCCTTCCTAAAGAATTTATGGTTTATACTGACAACCAGACTTTGAGCTTCCTAAGCTCACAGGATAAGCTAAGTCACAAGCTATGAAGTGGGTGGAGTATATCCAAGCCTACACCTTCACTATCAAGCACAAGAAGGGAATCCAAAATAAGGTGGAAGATGCATTGAGTAGGAGATTTATCATAGTTCAAGAAATCTAGTTAAAGAGCATTGGCATAGATAGTTTCAAAGAATTGTATCCAGAGGATGAGGACTTCTTAGTAGCTACAAGGTGTGTAAAGATTTCCAAAATCATTTTCATGGTGAGTACTCTGATTTTACTCTCCAAAAAGGTCTTTTGTTTAGGGGAGGGAAAATTTCTATGCCTATAGGTTCAATGAGAGAGAACCTAATGGAAAAAAAAGCATAATGGTTCACTTAGTGGACATTTTGAGGTTCACAAGACCTTGGAACTGGTTAAAAGATACTATTATTGGCCGAGGATGAATAGAGATATCCAGAAGTATGTAGATACTTGTATAGTATTTCAAAAAGCTAAGGGGACATAGGTTTGTATCAACCCCTTCCAATTCCAACTATACCTTGGGAGTGTCTCAGCATGGAATTTTTGGTTGGACTTCCCAAGACAAAATAGCGATTGGACATTATCTATGTGATTGTGGATAGATTCAGCAAGATGGCCCATTTTGTGCCATGTAAGACCACCCATGATGCATGCTATATAGAAAATATCTTCTTTAGAGAAGTAGTCAGAATCCATGGATTACCTTTAATCATTGTATTAGATAGGAACTCTAAATTTATGAGTCATTTCTAGAAGACCTTATGGAAAAATCTTGGTACAAATATCTCTTTTAGTTCTGCATATCATCCACAAACGGATGGAAAGACTAAGGTGGTGAATAGAATCCTATGAAAAATCTTAAGGTGTCTCACCAAAGAGTATGGACACAAATGGGATCAGTCACTTTCTCAAGAAGAGTTTTCTTACAATGACACCATAAATAGATCCACAGGTAAAATCCCCTTTGAAGTAGTCTATGGGATTCATCCCAGGAGTATATGTGAACTAAGAGAGCTTGGGAGTAGTGCAGAGAAGAGTGGTAATGCTGAGGACTTTTCTCATTCCATGAAGGAGGTCCATGATATAGTGAAGCAATAATTAGTGGAGAGTACAATACACAACAAAAAAGGTAGATGAAAGGAAAAGAGATGTTCAATTCTAGGTTGGAGACTTGGTAATGATACACTTAAACAAAGCAAGGTTACAAAAAGGTGTTCCCAATAAGATTCAGATGAGGAAAATAGGGCCTTGTGCCATTCTTGCAAAGTATGAACCTAATGCTTACAAAGTTGAGTTACATGCAGGCATAGGACTTTCAACAATCTTTAATGTTGCAAATATGGTGTCCTACAAAGGACTAAATCTAGAAGGAGACCATGGTCATTCAGGAGATGCAGAGGAGATAAAGGAATTTAGTCATACCAAATCCCAAAGCAAAGAATATTTTAAGCTCCATGGTTGCTAAGAAGACTGTTAGCTCTTTTTCTTGTAGAATTAGCATGTAGTAGTAAATTCTTGCTTGACTCTTTAATTCCCAATCTAGATTCTCACAGGGTAAAGGCTAATTAACAAGGATGAAACATCCTTCTACACTTTAGGCTCCACAAACTTGGGTGGGTGTACCTTCAACAGACTACTATCTTTCAATAAATTTGATGGTGGATTAAGGATTCATGATCCTTATACTTTTTAAGCCAGTTGGCTTAGGAAGCTTAACCTATTGATTCTCTCTTTAAGGAATCACTAAGATGAATTTTATTTCATACAATTATCTAGACATGTACTTTAAATAATAGAAATATAAAGATTGATTAATATTTGATTGATGATAACAACCATTCATCAGAAATTGACCAGTATCCAATCCTAAGCCATAGAGTCAGAATGAAATATATATACACTAGAGATCATCAATGGAAATACAAATAAAACCTCAAATAGGATGCCTTAAAAACTATCTTCTCACTCTCACACCCCTGTATCAAATTCTTGCATAAACCCTAACTCTCTGGAATTATTTGCAACATTTAGACCTTCCTTGAAAGCAACTTACAAACAATAACATAGCAACCTTATAACCAGTATATTCAAGATGCCTTACAAATAAAACATACAAGAGATAAAATGTAAATGTAAAAAGACATCATTGGTATCAAAATGGAGATTTCCACTGTATTTTATTCATAAAAACTTGATTTCAGTACATTCAAACTTATTCCAAACTAAAGGTTAGACACCATTCAAAAATCTGCCTCTTAGTCTTATTTTTACCATCCTTTAAAATATAATACAACTTTCTATATATAGATAGCCTTAGTAATCTTGGAATCCTTTTAGAAAATAAGGATTCAACAAGCTTCAGATGGCTAAGCTATAGGACAAAATTTACACCTCACAGATAGGACAAAATATCAGGTAGAAAGAATAACCATTCTTTGTTACAAGTTACATAGTCTTTTGTCTGATCACCGCCTGAATGATTGCAACTGCTTTGAAGTTGTTAGGTCTTCATCATCTGGAATTTGTCCTCTTCATTGATGCAGAATCCTATACTTTCCTTTATTCTAACTGTCAAGCATCGCTGGTGCTTGTTGTCACTCCTACATTGCTACTTTCTGTTAATGGAGTAACTATACCATATTTGCTTACCCAGGTGGTAAACACCTCATCATTCAGCCAAATGAAGTTGAGAACCTCATATTTTTTTCTATTGAACTCCTCCAAATAAATATTGGCCTTCTCAATCTTTGATTCCCAAGATTCAAAAAAATCCATGGCCTTGTTGAGAATGTTAATAGTTAATACAAACCAACCTGTGTTTTCCAATGTGATAATGTTGTTTTCCCTATTGGTTAATGATTTATTCAACTACCTTAGCCACAGAGCTTCATTTTTTATGTCTCTATCCTTTTTGAACATATTAGGAAACATATCATACCTATCTCTAGAAAATTATCCTCTCAAGGTCTCTATCTTTTTTATGACCACATTTTTCTTGATGTCCAGGTCAGTCATCAATTTAAGGCATTTGTAAGTCCTTGTGAAGATGATATCAATATTATTCTTCTCCTTTGAGGTGGAATAAAATGACTTTACATGGGCTTTCTTCCCTTTCCAGCTGTCAATTATCAAGCCCCAATGCTCCTTACCTTCATCATGCTTGTTTATTATGCTGACAATCTTCTTTCCCATCAAATAAAGATTAGCAAGATTAAATTCACCAGCACACCTCTTGAGGTTAAAGTATATCTTATCAGAATGCCTCTACTTCACCAATTCTTCAGCTTCTTTATATGCAGGGGATTCCTCAAGATCCTTTCTATCTTCTTCTTCCAACCTTGACCTTTCAGTGACCAACCTGTTCTTTTCAACCTCTAAATCTGCTTTCTTAGCATTAATGATCACTTGGGTAGTAGGGCTTACTGGTGCAAGGGATGGTGGATAAGTCACAAATGGGATGGATGATGAGGGCTGGTGAGGTTCCTAAGAAATCATCATCTAGGGCATTATTTGTACTATTTGTCTCCCATCTAGAAATTCTATTATGTTATCCTTCTGTAGGGATTTAACCCTTTCATCATTGTATGCTTTTAATACCAATTCATATTTTTGATTTAGGCTATTATAAGCCTCCTCCTCCTTGTCAGCCACACTCAGCCTTAAATTAGCAGTTTGAAGGACAAGGTTAGCTGCCTCAGTACCTAAGGTATTAGAAACTCTTTTAACAATGAGGCTTCCTGCATCCTCAATTTGATCATCTTCCTTCACTCTTCTTTTGTCCTTCTTCTTCAAGGCCCAAATTGCTAGGGCTGCATGATTTTCACTAAAATAGGCACCAATTGATGTTCTAGTAGTGCTCAATGGTTTTTCCTCCTTTCTAACATCATCAAAAACTATTGCATCAACAAAATACCACTAAGGTAGGATATGGATTCCCTATTTCTTTACCAACTCCCTACCCTCTTCAGGAGTGATCTTGTCAAATTTGGCCATTAATTCTTGTTTGACCTCTTTTTCAATATCAACTTTGGGCTGATTTGGTTGGGCTTCCTGCAATTTATGGCACTTGTCCTTGTACTCATCAATGTGAGTTCTCCATAAAAATTGAACAAAGGCCCTAACCTTGACAAAGCTGTCATCTGACAAGAACTCCTCACTGACCTGCTTAGTTACAGTATCTAGCTTTTTACCTATGAATTCTACCACTGTGAGATCAGCAATTGTATGCCTAGGTACCTCTGGCATTCCTTCTTGTAATTCTTCTGCAATGAAAAAAACTTGGTCAGTGTTCCCCATTTGAACCAATTGCTCAACAACTGCTTGGTCATCCATTTGTAAAGGGGACTGGGAGGGAGAATACAACTCACTCTCTTTCTCTTTTCCCTCCACCTTTTGTTTCTTGGGAGAGGGCATCTCTTGGGCACTAGTACTTGCTGGCCTCTTTCCTTTATTCTTAGAATATTTATCAACTTTGGGCATGATAGTAGTGTACCCTCTCCTCTTGTACACCACATAATTGCCTGGTGTGACTACTCTTCCTTGTGAAAGTTTTCTCAAGATGGCATGAGCCTTTACTGGCTCAGCTTCCATTATCCTTTGTTTCTTTTCACTGCGGGTCTGCATGTTTCCCTTAAATAAAGTCATTAGGGACTCAATCTTCTTGGCCCAAGGGAAAAATTCCTTCAAAGGATTATAAGATTTATCAAAATTGTGTACAAAGTCCAAAGACTTCTTGTACACCAACCATTTTTCTTTCCTAACCTCCTGGTCACCTAGATCAAAAACATTTCTAATAATATCCTCAGGGTAATTAAACTGGTGCTCTAATGTTAAGAACTTGGTTCTTTTTCTGAACATGCCCATTATAAAATCCTCATTATCTACACACCTAGTTACAGATGTTGCTAAGTGGTAAGGTTCAAAATACTTATCAAACTATGCCCACCCACCCTTTACTATAATGAAATGATGGGCTCTTGCAAGAGTAGGGAAAATGCTTCCCTTCATTTTTATTGTTAGGGCTTGCTCCTGTAATCCTCCCAATTGTCTCAAAACCTCTGTAATTCCAATCTTTAAAGGCACTCTGTAGGGAAGAACATTGGGGGTTCCCCTGAATCCATAGACCCTTATCACTGTAGAAACAGGGTATAAAATCAAATCTCCCCAATTGTGGGAAATTTTTAACTCTAGGGAAAACTCCATGGGTCTTAGTTACCTCATCATGTTTGTATGGATCCTGGCATTCTGATTGCACAATAATGACCTAAGCCTAGTGGAAAAAACCCTGTCAAAGTATACATAACTGGCTTCTTTTCTATCCCATGATAGATCAACACTCCACATCTAAATAGGCAAATCCTCATCACCTTGGAACTTAGTCAAGTCCATCTCTTCCTCAAAGAAGTCAGCATTATTGAACAAAAACATGTGCATCATAAGGGAATACCATCCCATTGGGTTAAGTATGTTGTTGTCTTGGATACCTACCAAACCTTCATGCATTTGTTGGGAACTGTAAGAGACATAGTCAAAAACTAATAATAGGTGGGGATGTAGAATTTCAACCACCATGAGCATTATATGGACAGACATTGTTTATCTTCATCTTCTCCTAGGACTTGGCATAGGGAACTATACATTCTCTTGGCCTTTCCATTAAAATAATCCAATTTAAATGGTTCTGGTGTTTTAGGCCCTACTACAATCAAGTCCCCTATCTTTTTAAAGTATCCTTTCAAGGCCTCATTTCTGTAATACTCCCTCTGGGTCTGTTATACTTCCTTAAAATATTTGAAGTCAATATCATCCATTTGTATTGAAGTATCACTCAACGTGGAAATTCTTTTGATTTCATCAACTGAGATGGTCAATAGCACATTTCCCTGTGTATCCCTTTCAACCCTGGACACTTTGTCATAAGTATTGGCTAGAAGGGTAAATAAATTTGTATCCATGAAAACCCCGGGTACTATCAACTTTCCTACATCCAAGTCCCATATGTTACAATTGAGGGTAGGGACATTCCTCAGGCTATAGGTATTTTTGAACAAAATTAAACCATTCAGACTAGTTTTAACATATTTAGCCCATCTACCCAAGTCATACAAACCTTCTCCTATTTTCAAACGGTGATGTGATGGAATTATTCTCTTGATCTGGGTTGCATCACCAGTGGACCCTTTTAGTTGTTGTAAAAGATCCTCCCTAAAATTTCTCTTCTCGTAATCTATTTCTCTTGAAATTTCAATCCTAGGGGCCATTCTGAACCTAAGGCCTTTTTGCTAAGATGAAATTCAAATTTTGAAATGACAATTCTGAAAGCCTTTTGAATTGCAAATATTACTAGGAAACTAATTTTTTTTGAATTAGAGAAGACTTACCCATTCTACAATTCTGTCATGAGGAGTTGAATATCTCTGCAATTCTATTCTTTTCTCAAATGACTTTGGTAAATTATTGTGGCTTCAAGTCAAATTAACCAGTTTAACGACTTCAATCAAATCAGTCATTCGTATTGAATTCAATTGGAGTGACCACACGTTCTGCAATCAATTTTCTTGCTTCAAAATCATGGCTTAGCAGCTCATTGAAACTTATTTAAATAAATTTGAATGTAGACCGTTGATCTTAAACAACATCTCTTTCATTTGATGATTCTCTTCTTTTCCTGGAAACAACTATTCACCTAGGACACATTTCAGCACCGCTTAATCGCTTGTCCATTAGATTTTGTTCACTTTACCTCTAAGTGATTAATAAAACCATTTGATCTTTTTAAACTTACACCCTCATTAACATGACTTACACATTGTACTGGACCCACCTTTTATGCCATGGGTCGCTCAGACTTAATCACTTACCCATTAGATCTTGATCGGTTTGCCTTCTAAGCGATTAAGTCAGTCGTCGATTCTTTCTAACATGCCATGCCTTTAACATGATAACTGCACTGTACAGGATCCTTACGACCTCATCCAAAGCCACCTAAGACATGTGGCATCATGGATTAATCACTTAAATGATAGATGTCGATCAACTTTTCCTTAAGTCATCAAGTGAGCCATCAAATCTTTTCAAACTTCTCCAAACTTTATCCTGCGGCCAGCTTCACCTTTAGTGGACTATTTGTCATCATTTTGAGATGCATCAGCACCGCTCAATGGCTTAGGCATTAGATCTTGATTACTTTGAAGTTAAGCCATTAAGCCAACTATTGGATGAAAAACAAGTTAACTGTACTTTAATCATCGCTAGCTCTGAATATTCGGGTCCACTAACTGCCAGATGTCAACACCACTTAATGGCTTAACTGATAGATGTTGAGAATCTTGGAGATAAGAAATTAAGCCCACCATTAGATCTTTTTTAACTTTATTCACCTTTATGTTGTCTATGATAGGGCCCACATTACTTCCATTAACACGCGTCAGCACCACTTAATTGCTTATCCATTAGATGGTGCACACTTTGCCTTTAAGAGATTAAGTCCACCGTCAATTTTTTATGACTTGCCCACTATTTAGTTGAGAAATTTTATGACCATCAGACCCACCAATGACATGCGTCGCTCAAACTTAATCGCTTAAGCGAGAGATGTCATGCATTTTGGAGATTAAGCCATTAAGTGATCTGTCGCATCAAAACACAAGTGCCCGACATATAATGAATTTAATTAAAACCTCAGTGTTAGCAGTGAAAACTTTAATACACATGATCACTTTTAAAACAAACCCATTCGAGACATGACTTAAGTGAAAAAGGTAACGTGAAATTAGAAGACATTTCAACACTTAGGATTTTTATGACCAAATTTACACTAGGAGACATGAAACAAGCATTTTTTCAACATTTTCAACTAGGTCAAGGGTTAGAATAGAATTTGTAGTGGCATGATAACAAATTTTAACCATGATTTTAAACCTTTAGACAATATGAATGGTAGGGGACCTCAAAATTTTACAAGACACACCCTAAACAGGAAATAGTACCAACAATGGCTCTCTCTAAGGATGTTTAAAAGCTAGGTTATAACAAGAACCATGGATCACTGGGGAGGCAGACCACAAACTAGTCTAACCTACTACCGAAAACAAACACATAACATAGAGAAAAACACACCTGTACATATAATACATATTACTGTGCATGGAAAGGAAAAGCTAATTGAAGAAATTTTTTAGAAACTGTCCATGCACTGGAAATTCTTGATCTTCATCATCCAGACTTTTGAGGAAATAAGAATCTTTTCCAAAGATCCAAGATATGAAAAAAGGCCCTATCCATAGTGACTCAAACTTTTTGTGCTTACCTTTTTCTTCAGCCCTGGTATTCCATTGCAATACAAAATCACCAGGCTGAAACTTTCTCTCATCTACCCTTCTGTCAAAAAGATACTTCATTTTTGGTTGCAATTTGATATTTTCTCTCTGGTTTTCTCTCCTTATTTCATCCAATTCTACCAACTAAACCATTCTTTCTTCCATAGGTTCAGAGACTTCCATTTTTTCATCTTGGATAAAGTTATAGATTGGGAGAAAATTATTCATAGGCATTCTTGATTGGGCACCATAAACCAACTCAAAAGGAGATTTTCCAGCGGCCTTCTTGACAGTGATCCTATCAGCCCAAAGGGCAAGTTTCAATTTTACATGCCAAGCTCTTTTATTTCCCTATAATGTCTTTTTCAAAATTTGTAAGATACTCTTGTTACTAGATTCTTCCTGACCATTGGCTTGAGGGTGGTATAGGGATGAATTAGGACATAACAATTCCCATATCGGAGAAAAAGTCAGTAAATTATTCAGACCTAAAGCACATGGCATTATCCATTACCAACTTGATGGAGACACCAAATCTTGTAATCACATTATCCATCAGAAAGTCAATAACCAAAATTCTTTTTACTCTCTTAGTTGGGATTGCCTCTACCCATTTTGTAAAATAATCAGTTGCCAGCAAAATCTAACTATGCCCCCCACTTGATTTTTCAGCAAAATCTCGTATGAAGTCCATTCCCCACATAGCAAAGGGAGCCTCTGCTACTACAGGGTTTAACAATAATGCTCCTGAATATTTCATCTTGCTTGAGAATCTTTGGCATGGCTAACATTTCTTGACAAAAGTGTAAGTATTTTGAAACAAACAAGGCCAATATTGTCCAGCTCTCAGAATTTTATGAGCTATTGATCTAGTAGAATAGTGCCCTCCACACATTCGGGCATGCATTTCCTTCAATACCTTCTCTGATTGACCTTTGTCAAGAAATAATAATAGGATCCCATCTCTATTTTTCCAAAACAAATCACCATGCAACAAAAAATATTTTTGAGATTTTAATCTCAAACTCCTTTGGTTGTCATTCAAGTTATCTGGACATCTAGCATTTTTTAGAAAATATACAATATTGGCATACCAAGGTTGCATTTCAATACATGTCAAGCAATTCTCATTTGTATCAACACTGTTAACTTAGACCAAATCCAAATTTTCTTTTGTCATTAACTTAGCCAATCATAATCCCCTCACCAACTTAGTGATATGGATGTCTAAGTCAAAATCTTGAATTTTGTTTATCCATTTGCATCTTTTTCTTGTTACTTCATTCTGAACAAAGATGTCCTTGACAACAACATGAGAAACATAAGAAATTACCTTTGCACATACCAGGTAGGGCCTAAAAACCTTGACTACCTTTACCAGAGCATAGGCTTTTTTCTCCATCAACTGATAGTTTAACTCAGCTGACTGCAATGACTTGCTAAAAAATGCAATGGGATGTTCAAATCCTTCACCATCCTTTTGCAAGAGGACTTCTGCAATAGTGTGGAAGGAAGAAAATGTAAACAAGGAAAAAGGCTTGGTGTAATAAGGGGAAACAAGGACTGGTGCTTCTTGAATAGCCTTTTTTTATTTTTTCAAAGGTTGATTGTGCCTCTTGGTCCCATTCAAACTTCACATTTTTCTTCAGCAATTTGATAATAGGTTTAACCAGTTCTGCAAAATTGGCAATAAATCTCCTAACAAAATTAATTTTCCCTAGAAATTATTGTATACCTTTTAAGTTATTGGGAGCAAGTACCTTTTGGATGGCTTCAACCCTTTCAGGATCTATCCTTACCCCCTCTTTTGATACTATGTGTCCCAGGACCTTTCCCTCAGTAACAACAAAATGACAATTTTTGGGGTTTAAAGACACCCCATATTCCAGTGCTTTTATCATCACCTTTTCCAAGTGACTACAATGATCCTCTGCTCTTTTTGAGAAATTTGTCAAATCATCTTGGTACACTACCATCAGAACATCTATAAGGTCTTTGAAAGATACATCCATAGCCCTTTGAAAAGTTGCACCAACATTTTTCAACCCAAATGGCATACGAGCATCAGCGAAAACTTTAGTGGCGATTATTCACCAATTAGAGAATGTCGCATGTCGGCAAGCGGGGAATTGGAAATTTTGTTTCATATATTAGGTTCACCCTATTGCCCAACACTTATTAATATTGGGACCAATTCCTGGGCCCATCACCCATCACTTTATTTAATTTTCTACTTTTCTTACACATCATCGCCAATGGAATCTAATTTTTGGTCCCTGTAAATTTTGAAAATTTGCCTATAATTTATACGCAACCCAAATGGATGGCGTATATTCACCAATATTTTTATACATTTATATTTATAGGCCACCCCAAATTTTCCTGGCATTTTTTAGACGTGTGTCTCAACGCGACCCAAATTTGTCAACTTTATTAATCATTCCTTCATATTGGACAACCCATAATCCCCTCGCAAATAATGCAAGACATGTTAAAATTACATGGTCTTCACCAAATTTGTATACCTTGACCTAATACCTCCCACCCAATTTTCAAAATAAGGATAGTATAAAAAAATTTGATCGATAGCAAAGTTTCAGACTGTTGAATGCAACTGCATACTACATTGGCGAGTAGCGACTGCAACTTAATTTGAGGCAAAGGTAAGTGATACTTATTTTGTGACTCTTTAATTTTGAGTTCATTACTATTTAGTGGTAACTAGTAACCAATTAGGGAACATTGGTGATAGGGAGACCTCAATCATGATTTTAGGGCCAATAAATCTAGAATCATATTTATATATATTATAGTCTATTGTCACTTCTTCAACAATTTAACATTTTTTTTTGTAGTGGAAGTCATTGGAGAATGGAGATGTTGAACAAAAATAAGGGTAACAAGTATAAGGGTAAGGCTCCTGTAAGTGGGGAAAGCCAAGAGAGGCCAGCAAAATGTAGAACCTTATCATTGTACTTTGGTCGTGGTGTTGGAAATGTTTCTATCCAAAATCGGGAATATGCTTCATCACAAGTAGATTTTGAAGATTCACAACCTGAAACTACATGACATATTGAAGAGGTAGGTGAACCTGCTATCTCAGATCATGATGAAATTGAAGAGGATTTTTAGTTAAATACCCAGAGTAGCCATAATGATATAATCAACTTGGATGAGATTGAGAATGTCAGAGATGATGATGGTGCAGGGAAAAAGAAAAGAAAAAACAATTCAAAAAATGATCAGAAGTGGGAGTTATCAAGGAATTTTCAAATAGAATGGATGTTAAAGTATCCATTCATTGAACTAGTGGACAATCCAATTAAAGTTCAACCTCTAGTAGAATGCAGATGTAATATTTGCACCAAAATAAATAAGAAGGAAAAGAGGTTGCAGTTAAAAATTGACACCATAGAGAAGCATAAGGGTAAAGTTTATGAAAATAAAACCATAGATGGAGTTGAAAAATCAGTGATAAGATGGAAAAAAAAAAGGATGAATCTCTACATGTTAGCTAGGAATGCATAATTATATGAATTTCAGCTGAATACATAGACGAAGCCTGCTCAAGTTAAAGGCTCTATTGAAGCTTGTTTTGGAAAAGTATTGGAAGTAGAACTAACGGGAAAAGTTGTTTAGTTAAGTGTTGTTTTTAATATTTTGAGCAGAGGGCATCCTATGACAGACTACCCATCATTGAGTTCTTTATTACACTTTCTAAAAGTTCCTAACTATCCTAACAGTCATTGGTCAATAAATAGTGGATGGGAATGGGCAAGTTGTCTTGCCAATGTTGAAAAAGAGGATCTAAAGGCAAAAATTAAAGAGTCAAATTTTATTGCATTGTCTTTAGATGAGGTTACAACAATAGATAATACTTCATGGGTATGCATGCATGTTTATACTGTACACAATTTTTCCTACCAACCTCATCTACTAACTGTTGCTAAAATGAAGGATAATGCGACAGCTAAAAATCTATCTGAACTAGTAAAGAGATCTCTAATTGAATATGGAGGTATAAATGACATGAAAATTGCCAATAAGTTGGTGTGTGTTGGAGCGGATGGAGCTTCAGTAATGCAAGGCCACAGGGGTGGTCTTTTCACAAAGATACAATCTTCTTGTGCACCCTACATTACTCCCATTCACTGCATGGCCCATAGAATGAATCTAGCTTTTGGAGTTGTTAGCAAGCATGGTCAAGTACAAAATATTGAAGTTTTAATCAAAGAGATCTACCAATACTTCTGTCAAAGTCCAAAATGATTGAGGGAATTTCAATACTTTTCCGAAGGACTAACCGATGGGAACAAGCTTCTGAAGGATAATGATACTAGATGGATCTCTTTGGATGGACCAGTGCATCAAGTATTTTTAGAATATCAATCGTTGCTTGGTCTAATGAACTCAAGTCGTGAAGAAGCAGGGCTACCCAAATTTCCTGAGCTTCTATGAAGGTTATCTAATATAGAGACACTCTTAACGTTAGTAGGTATTCTTCCCCTGCTAGAGGAAATGAGAAATGTAATGAAAAAGGCCCAACAAAGAGCAATGTATATTGCAGAATATGTTGCGCTTCATAAATTGACATGCATGATGCTAGATAATCTCTAGTGATCATGTGATGATGTAAAATTTGCCAGTTGACTTAAAATCATAGATTTGGACAATCCTGACAACTTTTTAAAGATTGGTGTAAACGGGGAGTTATGTGCAGAAGTACGCAAAGTTGAGATACCAATGTACTACTATGCCAGGGTCGAGTCCAAGGAACTAGGAAGGAAGAACATGAAGCGAGTATCAAGTGTTAAAATGGAAGACTTTACCAAGATCATTGAGTCTATAACTACTTCTGTGAATCACATTGCCTATGATCTTTCCTCAGAGATTAGAGTAAGATTCCCTCTAGTCAAACTACTTGAATCCATGTCTATTGTGTTTCCTCAATATTGGAGTATGAACAATTCAAAGGATTATCGAAATAAGCTACTAACTTTGATAGATCATTTTTGCAAAACCATAGAGTTAAATGGAGTAACTCTAAATGGAATTTTAGATGAATCTTCTTTGAGAGAACAATCAGGCCATTTTTCACAAACAATGAGGGAACAATATAATATTATGGAGAACCCCCATGAAGATGGATCAGAAACAAGACTTTGGAAATATCTAGCTGAGAGCGAAATGTTGATTAATTCAATATCAAAAATTTTCAAGCTTGTTGATTTATGTCTGACCATGATATTGGGGTTGGTGGAGGATGAGAGAGTTTTTAGTTCTTTGGGGTTCCTAAAGTCAAAGCTAAGAAAGAAACTAGACAAGAATTTGGAAAATTTCTTGAGGCTCTATACATCCAGGTATGACGTTCATGATTTTCCTTATGACAAGGCACTGAAAGTATGGAAGAATAAATGTCAGAGAAAAGGGCTGGGAAACATTTCAAACCAAAGTGAGAGTGCTAGAGACAATGATGTGACTGTCATTGACTCATGTACTAGTACTGGTAATTCTAGCATTGAACTTGATTTAAGCAAAAGTATGCAGAGTGCATAAAACATATCGAAGAACCAAGGAGGCTATGAAGTTGATGGTGATGAATCTGAGGATCTCGATAATGAGATGATGTGGCAACTTGAACCTTTGCAGAAGTAGCGGGTCCTAGGTATTTATTAAACTTTTTGTTATAGTATACTGTGACACTGTTAGTTTCTATATCTCATCATCATTCATCAATCATGCATAATATCATATTCCAATGTCAAAATTCAAAAACATGAATGCGGTTGATAATCTCATGATTTCTACAATTAATAATGGTTTTATTTTGCATTATTCAGCTCATATGGTACAATTCTTAAAGATTTTTTTTATTTTTTTGAAAACTTAGCAATTCATATGATACAATTCT
>MU226880.1:6099167-6127568 GCA_018584345.1 Thuja plicata | reverse complement strand
ATGTCTTAGTATTTTGTCTATTCCTATTTTTTGTTTGTTCAAAGTTCGTTACAAAATCATTGTAACAAAAATCAGGGTTTTCTGACACAATTGAATGTTTGAAAGGTGAAATAGAACTTGTAGCTATGTACAAGCTTCCACCTGTGGTTCTAATAATTGCACCATGAGGATAAGTAGCAGTAACACCCTGACCCATTACAAGTGGAGTATTTGGACTATTCGGAGGGTTTTATCCTAAAGGAGTGGAAATTGTTGGACTCATAGTCATAGACACCATTGGCATTGTTGTCATAACCTTTTGCTTCTTTACACTACCTTGATCTATGGGATCCACTAATTTTGTGTCCAGTTGTAATGTCCTTTTTAGACCACTAGTACTACCCATGCCATCCCCACCACTGGTAGTGGCACTTGATTCAGATTGAATCTGAGTGCTTGGCAAAGGTGGAACTGGATTTGAAGCAAGAACAAATGAAGGTACAAGGGTATGAGACTGAGTAGTACCTTTTTTTGATGAACTTCCAATTACTGGTCCACTACCATGTTTTGGTGGAGTGGGTGTGGTAAGTGGATACCAATTCCATTCTCCTGTGGGACCCAGACCACCCCTACTTGGAAAACCCATTTTTTCTACTATCTCTGCCCCTTTGCCATATTTTCTTTTGTGGACGCACTGACTCTAGTAGCAATTATCACAGAATCCCGCCCATCAAAACTAGTATCTTGATCATCATAATCACTATAATCACTATGATGTGCTTGACCAGGATGCTCCACATTCTAAAAATCACTAAATATTTCATCCTCATCTGGATCATAAAGATCTGTAGAGGTCTTTGGCTAGCCGGGATTCTTCCTCATTTCCCAAAAATCTTTAATTTTGGTTGCAGTCCAATTATCATCTTCACATTGAAGCATTATTTTGTTTGAAATAGTTTTTGTAGATGGTTTAGCAGCTTGCTGGTAGAAATTGTAGGATGTCTTTTGCTGCTCTTTTACTTTATGCTTTTGCAATGCAATAATTTGTGATGACAATTCCTGTATTGAAATATTATTTTCAGCGGCATATTTCTCCATCTCTTTTTTGACCTCGTCCCAGGACTCCATGTTTTTTAATTTTTCTATCAATGACATACTTTCATGTTGACATTTGCTTGTGGAGCTCCCATTCACTCTAAGCTTTGGTCCAATTATGTTTAGTGGATCATACTGCCAGTGAATGTCAACAACAAAGCGAAAAATTGAAAAAAAGCCTCTGCCACTTTGAATCCTCTTCTCTCAAAGGTGAACACTCCCAATGAGAAAGGCAAGGAAGGAAATATCATTTTCTTTTGCTAACCATTAAAGAGTGCATCTGTGCTCTCCATCTATCGAACATATTCCAATGCAAAAACCCTCTTTGTAACATGTATTGGAAGTTTGTAGGGTTCTACCACTGAACCGTAAAACCTTAACACAGTGTAGTCTTCCATGATGTACCAGTAAGCCAATTGTATTTGAATTATGAGTTGAATGTAATCTCTACAAGACACAGACAATCTAGGCAATGGAGTACCTATAATTTTATGATACATAGGTGCAAAAAATAAGTCTACAAAATTATTATAGTTCCTTCTGTTATCACTCATCCTTATCTAAGGTGTCCATTCATATAGTGCATTTTAGACCTGACTTTGAAGCTTGTTTGTTGGACATATTGCATGATGCTTTGCTAAAATAAGATAGCACAAGTAGGTTGTGAACCTAAATGTCTTTTGTGAACCTCTTTTAATCATTATCAATTGTTCTTGCATGCAATGAATAGTGTGCTCAATAAAATTATATTTTACTAGTTCATTTTGACAATGAATCTGAAAAATCATTTCATGAATGCTGGCACCCACTTCTTTGTTACTATCCAATCCCAAACAAAATGCTAGCAAGGAAATACTATCCTGAACCCATTGCACAAAAAAATCATAATCATAAGGAGGCTTATGATCTGGATCTAGACTAGAACTGCTTGTTATTCCTCTAATATATGAATCTTTCCTTTTTACATCCAAATTTTCATAACTCTCTGCTAGCTTTCCTAGGTCAATGTGCATGTTTGATTTTTGTGCTTTAAACCCTAGGTCCAACAGACTAGAAAATTTGGTCTCTGTTATCAAGAAAATTTCCTCTTGAGTATTTTTATTGACAATTGCTTTTCTATTTTCATCATAATTTTGGGCACAGAGCATGACAGTTTCTAGACAAGGGAATACTTGAGGTAATGCCATGCGTGCTGACCCAACAACCCGTGGTGCAATTTTATTTGTATTTTCCTTTAACGTGTTGTTAAATGGACAAAATTTTGAAACATTCATTGGATCTTTACACTTATTTTGAAGTGAAAATCTAATTTCCATGATTCCCTTATTTCCATGGATAACAGGATAAAAAATATCATGGAATTCATCAGTGAAACTTGGTGTTTTAACCAGTTTGTGGAAGTCTATTATCTCTGTTTTCTTTCTTTGCCCTTTACTCGTACTCTTGGTATTTTTTTTCCCATTGTGGACCATGGTATACTAGTGACAGCTAAAATTTATAGGTGTGTTTGAAAATTCAACCCTAATTCTATGACTATAATCTAAACACTAAACCTCTAGATTTGAAAAATTTAAAGGCGGGGACGTGGGTGTTCAAGATTTTACCCAGAAATTCAATTTATGCAGACTGTGAGTGGGCAGAGAGCTGAGAGACTCTGTTGCATTCCTTAATCCTCAACCTAGAAGTCGTTACCTATAACCCCTTTCTGAATATCTGATTCTCCAATATAGTATACTATAATACTAGTAAGAATTGGAAATATAAAAACTTAGGTTAAAATTATACAATAGTGAGTAGTATTGAATTGTCATTCATGACTCGTCACTCATGTTAAATTTTACCATCACTCGTGTTAACTTTTATTACTTCTCCAGATATCTGAGGTCACTAGGACACATCTCACTTAATTGCTTGGTCTGCGGTCAAATTGAGCTTATTACTAATTAAATGTTAAGTTACTCCAATTATGATTTGAATTAAACTTAGCTTAGTGTACACATGTCATGATTGTAGAATAGGTGTACACTCGTCATCGAATGACACCAATTGAATGAGTGTACATGTGTCATTATTTCAGAATAGGATTGAAAAAATTGGATTTATTTTGCTTTTCAGCCTGAAATACAATGTACATCCTTGATCTCTGCTCATCCAACGATCGGTGGCAGTCACCATCAATTATAATTATGGCAAGTCCCATTTATTTACTTTGAATTATATATATCAGATGAAACCGATTGTGTGAGTGGTCATGAGTCATCCGATTGAATGAGTGTACATGTGTCATGATTTCAAAATTGGATTGAAAAAATGAGATTTATTTTTCCTTTCGGCCTGAAATACACTGTATGTCATAATCGTTGATCTTTGCTCATCCAACGGTCGCTGGCAATCACTATCATGTGTGGCGGGTCCTATTTATTTAATTTGAATTATATTATATGATATCATAGATTCAAACATCGATTTGGCATTTTTTTTGGTTCATAATACATATTATATGATATCACAGATTCACACATCGATTTGGAATGTCAATGGGCATATAATTTATTATTTATTATTTATCATAAGTAAAGTTGAAGGTCTAAGGTCTATAGATTTCTTTAAAAAATTGCAATTAAATAATATAGAGTCTTCATATTTCTTTACAAAATTGCAATTAAACAATATTTACGTAGACAATCTATTATCTCACACACTGATACGAGTCTTGTTTCCCGAGGAAGATAGAAAAATTACAATAATTATTAAGAGTCGAACACCAAAATTTTCATTAATTATTTCAAATTTTTACAAATATTATAATATACTTTATAATTATAGAGTTTAACGGTTAACTTTAGACTATAGTTGCACTATAAACACCTACAAAATGGGAAGTATGTTTACCCACAAAATGGGTAGTATCCAAATTCCAAACAGTTACAAAATTTGTTGCCACAAGGGCACTAGTCGATCATATGAGAAAAAAAAAAAAAAAAAAATGAAATGCGGAAAACCATTTCAAGAACATAAACACTAAGGGTCTTCATCTCCATCCTTGTCTGAGAAGAATTGTCTTTTGAGGATAATCCCCCGAATTCATCGATCCAGTTGTAGTCCATCTCCTTGAAGTCGTCAAGGTGAAACCACTTCCGCAGGAAGTCCCTCCCTAGCCATGCCCACTTTTGATGCCACGTTAGCTGCCTTTCATTAAGGATTAGTAGGAAGGGTTGCCTTACCATATTTCTACCTTGTTGGATAAGCTTTTCAATTTCATCAGCCCAAGCGATACCCTACCCCAGTTCTATGAAGACAATGACTTGGATGTCAGCCACCAGAAATTGATCCTTGAAAACATTCTACAACAGCATAAGCATGTCTACCTTCTCTCCTTTGAGGTCAAGAAGAGACGCCAGGAAGAGGGACTTAATGTTCATGCTGACGTGGTATCTCTTCTCGTTGCGAATGAACTCATGGCTGAGTACCATCAACACAACATTGTTAATGAAAGAGCCCACTTCCTTGCAAATGGAAGTGAGTAATTCGTCTGGTATCCTGCCGAAAAAGGGATTTTTCTCATCAATAGATGTTGTTCTCAACCTAATTGGTGTGTCCATCTCTTCCTAAAATTAAAACCTAAATCTTCAAACTACACAGAAAATTTAAATTCGAGGGTCGAGGCTGAAAGGCAAAATAAAATTGAAATTGATGAAGAAGCAAGCAAGAATGTCTATTAATAGCCCTGTGAATCAATATCTTCCATATCATTAGGTAAATCATTCCCATTAATGCATTAATGCAGGAGTGTGGGAAATTACTAATATAGCCAGTGGTCATTATACTAATAACTATAGTTTGCACTAGTACAATTTGGGAAACCGTGCGAGTTTACTGATGGCTAAAGAATGTCACTTCCACTCTAACAAGACATTCATTTTGAGAAACTGTGCCCGAGATAAAACTCTAGCCATTGATCTACATCAATCAATGATCTTGAATAATATGTTTACAAATTAGGGTTCTAAATAAATAGGTTTAAGGTATGTGTCAATAGTATCAATGCTCATAGTTGATAGTACAATGTACATACCACGTACAGTTACCAAATTTACATACCACTTGCAGTTGCCAGTGACGACATACAACTCCTTTACCAAAGAGGCGATATTAACTTGATGTGACTGGTAGTCTGGAAATTGTCATTATTATATGTTTTATGTATTTCCATTTGGCATTTGCTAATTTTAGATTTTAGTTTTACTTTAAAGTTTAAAGAATAACTACTTTGAAATTTCACAATTTGGCAGTCACATAGTCACACATGTGACATGATACATGCAAAAGTTTTTGATTAAGGAAAATAGGTTTTGATGGGTTCCTAAAACCCTATAGAAGAAAGTAAAGATAACTAAAGAATATAAGCATTACGTAAAAACCAAAAAAAAGCAAGTAGACCTAACAAAATAGTCCCATACAATAGAAAGCTAGGGACGCACACCCAATAAAACTAGGAACATAGAACCAGGGGTGCAAATCAAGCAATATCTCTGAGATTCTCAGCCACCCATATCTCCATCTCAGTCATTCTCCCTATAACTTCTCTAAGTTCGGCCAACTCTTTGTCAGCTTCCTAGTTCTCCATCTTCTTGGCTTCCTCTCTTCTTCCCTTCTTATTTCCTTCTTCTGGAAATTGCTCCCTGTCACTATGCATCGGCCGATCCTCTTTATTTCCTCTTTGTTCTTGAAAATTGTGAATGATTACATTAATATTATCATTTGAGGCTTTAAGTATGTTGTACCTTTTCTCAGCTATTTTAACCATTGAGGCTCCAATGCCTTCAACCATATGCTTCAAATCAGTCACTCTGCTATCCAGCTCCCTATCCTCCACAATATTCTTGTTGTTGTTGATTATTCTTTCTTTCTCCATCCTGTCCATTCTTTTTTTCAGCTCATAGATCTCATAATAGGTCCATTTTTTTTATCTATAGCTATCAATAGCACTATTTTTTGCATTGTTCAACACATCCATTTGGGGATCTTCCCTTGCATTGTCGCTGAAAATCACTAGAGTAGGATCAATAAGCTCTTCCATCTAAATTCTTCCCTCCTTGTTTTCCTTAACCAAAGTCCTAACTATTTCTCTCTTTATTCCCATTTTTGCAAAGACCATGTCAAAATTTCTCCAGACGACCTTTTTGTTTTTGCCTGTAATACTGCAGGTGTAATGGTCTTCTCCATACTCTGCAAAACCCTAGAAGTTAAGTTATATTACTGTCAAATAAATAATGTTAAATAAATAACATGTTGTCATACATTAACAATTTAACATTTGTTTGGTTCATTTTCAATTTCACAAATTATAAAATCACATATGTCACGAATCACACATACATATTTTACAATTAAATTCATAAAAACAAATTGAAATGAAGTTGCAAAGTTTTCATTAATATTTTCTATAAATTTACAATATTTGGAATTTCAGACTTGGAGACTTTCACAGTTTCACTTGAATTCCTTTCAAAACTTTAAAGACAAAACCTACAACCTACGATAGTGAAAATTTCAAAAAATTTAGGCGGAGTCCATAGGGACACAACACTAAGGATTTTCCCCTCCATCTAAGTAGAACTTTCCAGAGACGACAAGCTCTGCGAATTCATACAACCATCCGTAGTCTGCCAAGTCATCCAATAGAAACCATTTGCAAAGAAAGTCCCTACCAATCTGCGCCCATTTCCTATGGTGCGTCAACTGCTGAGCATCCAGGTTCAAAAGAAAAGGTTGAATTGCCACATCTTTGTCTGACTCGAAAAGCTTGTGTATATCACTTACCCAAGGGATCCTCACCCCTAATTTTGCATAAATAGCAACCTCAACGACGTCACCCAGGAATTCATCTTTGAATAGCTTCCTTAACAGAAGGAGCATATCCACCTTCTGTCCCCCGAGGTCCAAAAAACATGCCAAAATATAGGACATAATGTCCATGTTAACTTGGTAACTATCGACATTTTCCAAAAATTGACAGCCTAGCACCATCCTCACAACCTCATTTGTGAAGGCTCCAAACTCCTTGCAAACTGATTCAAGGGTTTGGTTTGAGACCGGGCCCAAAAAGGCCTTCTGTTCCTCCATAGATGTGCTTATCAAATGGATAAGAGTGTCCATCTTCAAAAAACAACTACCACAATATCTGAAATTATGCTAATACAACTTGAAAACCAAAACCAGAGGTAATCTTTCAAGCACTAGCAAAGGCAGACCCAAACCAAAGGAGAATTGAAGAAGAAGGAAGCATAGATCATCTATAAATAGCCCTTAATTATTTCTCTAACCTAATTAATTCATTTGTCCTACAAAATTTTGTAAATCTTTCATATTAAAAGTACGAGTGTGTGAAATTAGAATTAGCTAGATTTAGTGTCAGTGATAAAACATTTATTTTATTAATGACAACTGTGATACATTATCAACCGTCCACCTAAACAGATGTAAGACTTGATACATGTAAATAATGATGTCATTATGTGATGTTGCATTAATTAGATAATAGTTATGGTGCAGATTAATTAAACTTCAATAATTCCTCTAGGATCATCAAACGGTCTCAAATAAGACATTTAACATTATAAAATGATGGATGTTACTGTTAGGTTGTGTGTCGAAGTAAATTTTTGTGCCTATGAATACCAACATGTGTTTAATCTGCAAACAATTTATTAGTTGGTTTTGGCCCACATGACGCATTGACAAGTCCCATCTTTTGAAAATTGCCAATCAAATATTTATTTTTCCCATACTTAATGATAGATTAGCCAAAAAAAAATATATTTTTTCAAAAGGCACATAAAATTCACCAGCACAATTATTTTTTTACCCTTCAACAAAAAATCATTCGCCTCATATATTATAATGTATTTACTTCAAAAGAAACAAATTCGCCTCACACAATATATATTTTCCCCACATTAATGTATTATTCACCAGGATTTTATGGAATTTTCATTGGGCAGGGAAAAAATCACCTTTGCCTTTATATTATTTTGCTAATTTGGAAAAAAAATTCGCCATCATCAAGAAAAAATTTCCTCTAAATTAATTTGTGATTCACTAGGATTTTACACTTTTTCCTAGGAGGGGGTTTCTTAATGTTATCCCTGACGAGCATACACATAACTGCCCCAAGGGGTAGTAAATGTTGTTTCAAATTGCTCAGATTCTTTAACCAGCACTTGATTGTACCCTGAGAATCCATCCATCATAGACAACAAATCACACCCACTGACTTTATGCAACATAGCCTCCATTTTAGGTAGTCCATAGTTATCCTTCAATGAGGCTACATTCGGATTTTTGAAATCAACACACAATCTTATGTCTCCATTTTTCTTTCTTATAGAAACTAAGTTAGAAACCCATGATGAATGTCTTATTGGCTTAATTATACCTACATCTCTTAGTTTCATCAACTCTGTCTGCATTTTGGTAGCCAGCAGGGGATTAATGGGCCTTTGTTTTTGTCTAAATGGTTTAATACTTTCTTTTAAAGGGATATCATGCTGAAATAAGTCTTTTCTATAGGATTTCAAATCCTCATAGGACCATGCAAATACATGTTTATATTTCTTCAACAATTTTATCAAATTTTGTCTCACATTGCTGTCCAGTTTTTTACCAATGTAGACTAATTGGGAAGATGTTTCAGATCCCAAATTAACTTCCTCTAGATCTCCCACCTTGGCATTGGAATTTTGAGTCATATAATTTTCATTTATGCTGAACATGCCTTCTAATTCAACCAACCCCTTGGGAATGTGATTAGTATCCAATTGGATTAGTATCTCAATCAATCTTCTGACCATCATACTAGTCTACACACCAGATAAACCTGAGAATATCATCATCATCCTCAGATACTTTCCAAATATGAATATTATCAGGAACTACAGGCCTAATTTTTATTTCAACCACAGACATGCCAGTAAAAGTGGCATCATTATTTTTTAGGGCAACATTTTCCAAGAAATCTGCAATTATGTTGTTGGATCTCTCTATCCATAAGATATTGAAAGCATCAAAGAATTCTATTCTATCCTAGACAATATACTTATACAATTTTAATCTGTCATCTTTAGCAGCATAATGCTCCCTAATATGAGATATAATTAACTGGGAATCTCCATGAACTTTTAAACACTTAATACCATGCTTGATAGCAATATCCATTCCAAAGATCAAGGCTTCATACTCGGTAGTATTGTTTTTGCATTGAAAAGTCAGCAGGAAAGAGTACTTGAAAGTGATACCTGATGGGGAAATAAACAAAACTCCTACTCTAGATCCTTCCTTTGAGCATCCTCCATCAAAGTAAATTTTCCATAGTCCATTTTGTTACGAGAGTAATTCATCCATAATTGGGTCAGTGTTCTTTAACTGTGGCTTGACTTCTTCAACATTAAAATTCTCCATATCAACATTCACACATCAATTCAATTGGTCAAGTGGAACCACCTCCACCATGATAGATGACCGGGGTTCTCTATACAACTTGACCTCATGTCCATTCACAGGGATAGTTTCATAGGAAAAATCTAACCACATTTTTCCACCTACTGCTGCTGCCCACTACCTTGACAGAAGCATACCATAATATGGTTTAGTGCCCACTACCACTATATCCATTCTATACGTTGCTTCGGGGAAAGCAACAATTTTCACCTCAATGTATTTCAGTGTTCCTATCACAGGAAATTCCATGTTGTCCATAGCATAACAACTTTGAGCAGATGTAGTGACCTAGAGACCCAATTCCTTCATCACATGATAAGACATCACATTTGCTGCAGCCCTAGAATCGATCATGTAGTTTTTTACCAAGAAACTATTAACCATTAGGGTGACATAGAAAGGGTCAACAGATAATGATTCTTGAGTAATTATATTTCCAATACAAATATTAGAAAATTCCTAACTTTTTTCCTTTCCTTTCACTAGTGGACTGTCTTTTCTAGTATCATTTAGTGTTAAAGGTATTTCCTCTTGGTTGGGAATAGGTACATCATCTATCCCTTTTAAAAGTGTTAGAACAACTTTTTTATGCTCTTTTATTTTCAGTATTTCCATGAGTGGGACTGAGACTTTCATTTGGGTCAGAGCATGTTTTATGTCAAAAAGAGACAATTCAAAAGATATATCATTAATCCTTTTTACTTTCTTGGACTTCTCATTGGGTACTAGTTCCTCTTTTGATATTTCCCCTCCAACATGATCAGAAGAAGGTCCTACTTGTTTCCCACACTTATCATTATTATCTTCCTTAGTATGAAAATCCTCAATAACTTGAGGTGGATCTTTTCTAACATAGACAGAGGAAAACTTGCCTTGAGTGAGTTGTAATATTCTATTTCTCAGGTTGTATGCATTTCTTGCTTGGTTAATTGCTGCAACAGTCAAAGACCTCTTTTCTTCATCAGTGGGACTTTTGAAATGAGAATGTGAGTTATCACTTCCCACTGTATTTATAGTTGCTTGTGAAATACTGTCAATCTGATCACTTTGATAGGATGGATTTTGTAATTGACCTTTAAAAAAAGAATTAACTTTTGTACACAAATTATCAGAAGGTGATACAGTATCAGAAAACCATGGATATGGTTTCTTTACTGTGAACATGTTGATTGCAGGGTCCTCTTGTTATCTTTCTTCTGTTTGATAAAACAGAGCCTGGGCTACTACACATTGATAGGAAGAGTGTGGCATATTGCAATAATCACACCAGGGATTATTCTCAACATAGTTAGCACTATTCCTTTTTAGGGGATCTAGGGTTTCCTTGACTTTTGGGTTATCTTGTCCATCAGGGACTAGTTTTCCATTATTCCAATTAGTCTTGTAAGGGTAGTCTCTCAGGTTAGGCTATTTTCAAATCTTTGGTTAGTATACTTATTATCACAGTACCCTCCTCTATCATTTTTATCCATTTTGGTAGCAAGGTATTTCACTGCACTCACTAATTTATCCACTACATCATCTTCTTTGACATTTTTATTAGTTGACCCCTTCTCCTTCCAAAGTTTATTGTCTTCCCTCTTCCCCAATTTCCCTGATGTTCTCCTATTACTCTCAATGCCAATTGCTATTTTATAAGCATCCCTTAAGGTTGTAGGTTTTTTATCTCTGAGTAGATAGGACATTTTTCCATCAGTAGCATTGATATAAGTGGTAAGGCATACTTCTTCATCTAATCTTAAGACTTGGAAAATTTTATTCATGGCCTTCTGAAATCTACTGTTAAAACCAGCCATACTTTCATTTGGGAACTTTTTAATGTTATTGAATTCATTTAACATGTATCCAGAATTTACATGTTCTCTATACTGTTCCCTAAAAGACTTTATAAATTCATCCCAGGAAGAAATACTATCATTTAGTAAATTTCTAAACCAATCCCTAGCATCTTCTGTTAATGATTGAACAAAAAGCTTCATAATAACATCCTCATTTTCAATCTCAAAGTCAGTTATCTTGTCACTAAATTATTTTAGATTCTCTTCACAAGTAACAACATTATTTATAGTGAACTTAGGGATTTTATCTCTTACCTCATTGGGGATCACATTAGGGTGACCAAGAATGCCTTCAAAAAAGAGAGCTCTGTATCTGTTCATGTGGATAGGCCTTCTATGGAAATTTCCAAGTTCATTATTACCACTTGGTCCAATAGCTCCCTCTTGATGTTGAACGGGTGGGGGAATACTTTGCTTAAGGTTGGTAGCTTGAATGCTTGGGCTAGGACCACCAGGTTGAGCACTTGCATTTGAAGCAGAGTTCTTAGAATTTAAATTTAAACCAGAAGATTGCACCTTAGGATCATCCCCTTGATTGATTGGGATTGGGCTAGAAGATTTCTTTTGTGGCTATGTTCCATGATTAACTAGCATAGATTTGCTTGTAGAAGTGTTAGTAGTGGCATGTAGAAAACTTATCTTCATCCTCATATCTGCTGCAGCAGCTTCTAATTCTAACTTCTCCAATTGCTTGGCCAAGTCCTCTTTGGCTTACCTAGCTTGTTCCAGCTCAAGATCAACTTGGGATGCTCCTATAGGGATGGTTAATTTTTTCTTAGGCTCCTCTATGGTCACACCAATAGCCTTTTGCTTACCTTTATTGGGAACCTCCTTTGTATTTATCTTAAGCTTTGCATCATGCTCAATCTAATGTGGGAATAGTTGTCGATGATAAGCCCTTCCTTCTCAAATTCATCCTTGTCAGAATTTGAGATCTTATTTGATGCTTTGTTCCTTAAATCATCAAGGTTACCAAACAATTTTGGATTCAAACCTTTAACTTCTTGACTCAGGCTTTTAGCCTTAAGGTCATTCCTTCTAGTCTCAGCTAAGATTTCTTCTCTTTCCAATAGTAAGTCATATATATCCACATTTATCCTCTACTTTAGCTATTTCCTTTTCTTGTTCTTTATTTTTTCTTCTTAAGACCATAATTTAATCTTGCAATTTATCAAAATCATATGAAGTGGTTTCAGTAGCAGAGGTCTCTTTTGGTGGAGAAAGATTTTCTTCTATAGGAAAGAAACCTATATAAGTATTTTCTCCATCTCTGAAGGGATCAAAATTAGCATTAGCTTTGTAAGTATCAACTAGTCCCTTGGGTCTTGCATCTTCAGATGAAGATGACTTTCTTTCTGGAATAGGAGTTTCCACCCTTCCTTTAGAGGAATGTTGGGAATCATGCTTCGATGTCCCTCTCTTGGACCACTATTTCCTTTGAGGTGTATGAAGTTCCTCCTCAACATCCTTTTCAAGATTTATTTTGAAGTATGATCTGGTATTTCTTTGTCGAATCATCTTATAGAATAGACAAATATTTCAATATGTTTAATGTGCAACACTAGAGTAGACAAAGGTTAGAGTTGCCACCTCTTTTTAGAGGACAAATATATAAAGACTGGGTATATTGTCCTGACTCAGGTTTTCCCTTTTAGCAATAAGTAAAGATGAAACTTAGATAATAAGCTTTCTCGCTAATTCCTCACCTGGCAATCTTAAGAAAATGCTCCTTCACTATTCGTATTACTGCAAATTAACTCTACAACTTGTTGACAGAGCTTTGGTGACCAGGTCCGTCAGCAGTCATAAGTTGTCACCGGGTACCGGGGTACCAGCCAACTCTGCCTGCAAAGGTTATCCAGGGAAGTGAGATTCCCCGGGCCTCCAAGCACCTAGGTGTCAGATCATGACGGTGCAGGGCTCGGTTGGGAGATATGATTGTTTTCGAGGGGGACAGCTGGTTTCTTCAACTCGTTCTCTCCAGAGATTCAGGAAGGTAGGGTTTCTCCAAGCATCCTACACTTAGCAAATAAATCAAAAAAGGTCCTGCAAGGTTAGAGGTATCGCATCTACCTATAGTTACATTTAAACATTCCATACATCAATAATGTTCTGATATACTATACTGAATACCGAAGAAATACACAACCATTAGTTCATATTTGATCATTAGCAAGGGAAAGGAGGTCGTTAATCTACTTAAAATATCATAGCAGAAGACATGAAGAACATTTACACATAAAATACCATTAACTTGGAAGACCAGGTGCCAACAACATCATTGCAAGAACCATCTCTTCTTCATTAATATTTCTTCTAGCAAGCACTGGTGCATGGTACAATGATGGCTCCCAGGGAGCATCTAACTGCTAAAAGATTAAAAGACCAAGGAGCATTGAGCTCTGTAATAGAAATAAAAATACTGCTTCTCTATTATTATGGACTGCAAAATCATCAATTTTTCTGACCCTTGGAAAAGGGTCAGACTTACCATGTATACACATTTTCCATCTAACCCTAACCCTAACTCTAACCCTATTTTCATTACACTGTACAATAGAATATATTATCTGGGGGTCGGTACTACCTGCGCCACCCTACAATAGACCTTGAGATGGAATAGGCCTGACATGTTAGAAGAATGAGACAAGTTGGGGGAGTGGAAGAATCAGCTTCGAGAAGAGAGCTGGGAAAGAGAAGGAAGAAATTTGATCCCCGAGGATCAAGGCTACATGCCTCATAAATGGGAAATGCGGTGCCCTATCTCCAATGTGAAAGGTGTGTATACAAAGCGGAACCTCAAGAAGACCATTTGTCAGAAAACCAACTATTGATCTAATGTTTCTTGATGTAGCCAACTACCCTCTGACATTATTTATTAACCACTTTTGAAAGTGACCGATCGGCCTTGGGACTTGAGACACAGATCACTCGAAAGAATACAAAATTTAGGATCTAAGACTCTGGGATCCGGGAACTTATGTTCTGAAAGAATAAAGAATACAAAATGTTTGGGTTTTCTTCGGCCTCCGGAGAAAATTTATTGTTGCTTGTTGTCATTGAAGGTTTGGAGGAGGTGGGAGATTCCATCCTCATCAATCTCTTTGAGGCTGGACCGTGTGTACTTAGCCACCTTAATCTGTTCTCCTAGCTCAGGAACATTATTCTTGAATTCATCAGCCATTTTTGCCGCATCATGGCCACTAAGGATCATGCGAGTTAATATTTCCATTTGAGTCCCATCTAGTCCCTCCGTGGATTGATATATTGACTCCATTAATTCATCAAACTTACCCAAAACATATTCCTCCAGAGTGCATGTGTCAGTGCTAAATGGGTCAGCTCCGGAGACCTTTGTGATAAAAGCCTTATACAAATTTGAAGAATAAAGGACCACATTAATCTTATCATGTAGATTCCCTACCAGTTTCTTGAGCACCTCCAATGTGAGGTCAATTTTAGAGTTCTGGGTCCTGAAAAAATTGAATTATTCTTCCCCTAGAATCCTAGACTCAGAGACCATTTCTTCCCCAAGGCTCAGGAGTTCTTCTAGTTCTACCTTCCATGCCTCATAGTTTTCCATATCACCCTTCCATATATTAATGATAGTCTCTTCTTGGTGCAGAACATGTCAGGCCGCATTCAAATATGGGAGGGTGGATACCAGGAAGCACCTGGTGTTTCCTACTTGCAGAGCGACCCACTCATCGACCACTTGGGCCTTCTTCTTCATCGCTCGTAGGGAGTCTATGTCACTCTATGGTAATATTGCATCAGATGTGGAGGCCTCTGGGGGAATGGCACTAATAGGTTGATCTAGCTCAGTAAGCAATCCAATAAGGTTCGTTATCTTTTCCTTTTCCACTTTGAGCCTTTGAGCCTCCTTTTCATATCGGGCCTCCACAGCTCTGGTCGCCTCTTTTAACAGGTTCACCTTGCCTTATTTTCCTCTTTTTTCCAGTGATATCTTTGTGATATCATAATCTCCTAACTCGCTGGTTGCCTCATCAGCATCTAGGGGAGGTGTTGCAATAATGACAACTATTTCTCCACCCAGCCCAGTTTGAAGAGTATGAACTGTCTGGCCTTTCTTGTCCTTTGGTGGGCCCTGGACCTGAGCCATCATTTTGGCTAGGGAAAGGTGGGCCCTAGGGGTGGATGGAGCTTTTATTTTCTTGCTTTCAACCAACCACTGAGGTGGCACAGGTGGCTTATTCACCAAAGTCTATTCTTTTAGTTCTTCCCTGGTGTCCTGTTGTTGTTCCTCCTCAGTGGTGTGAGTCTCATCAGGCCCTTCCTCTTTATCTTGGGCTTCGTTTGGGATATTTCCCCCAGTGATGTTTATTTCCTCTATCTTTTCCTCTATATCTTTAGCTTTGTCTGGACCCTCATTGGATGTCCCGGGGGTTTCCTCCTCTTGTTGTTCTCTTTGTTCTTTGACCTCTGTCGCCGAGATTTCTTCTTCTATTGGTATATCCTTCAGAAATGGGGAAGGTACCGGGCCAAGATTTAATATTTGGGCCGCAGTTATTACCTACCCAAAGGTCACTCCAGAGAGTGGCATTTGGAACATGGAGGCTAAGGTTATGGTTGCTCCCGTAGGTCTGTTCTCTCAGCAGATGCCACCTATTCACTCTACTTCTGTTGGTCTGCCCCTGTAACTTGTATCTCTGAAACTTCAGAGGTGATCTCCTGCTCCATCTCCTTCTCTTCTTCCATCTGTTCCTCCTACTCCTGTGTAGGTTTTTTTTCCTTAGCTTCCTCTTGTGCTGGGACTTCAGCCTCTATTTTCTCGATGTCCCCCTATAAATTACCAAACTTGTCAGTTGAAAAAACATCATCAAACTCATCCTGCGGAGGAGGGTTGGCTAGGACATCGGCAGGTTCTGGTTCCCATTCTGGCTCTGGGGAGTTAGAAGAAAGGATCTCAACTTATGGGGTCTGGGGCATCCCCAGCTCCAGCTCTGCCTTAGGCTTCTAGATAAGCCTCTTCTTCCTCTGGGTAACTAAGGGAGGCCCCGCATCCCTTATCACTACTTTCTCTACCGGATCCACCCCTGTTGCCTTAATCATCAAGGCTACTAGTGAAGGGGAGGAGGGAGGATGAATTGGTCCAGCCATAAGCACCGGAGTAGCCAGTCGTATGATTAGAATCTCTCACATTTGCTGGGAGGCTGCTACTGATTGCCTTATTTTTTATTTGATGGGGACTTCTTGCGAGGTTGGAGTCGTCGCTATTCCTTTTCCTTTGTCTACTCCCTATGAAGAAGTCGCGGCCCCCGGAGTCAACTTTGGTATCGGCTGGGCCGCTCGACAGACACTCCCGGGGCACACCTTCTTGAAGTAGAGGTGGCTATGCTCAACTACATTACAAGTGAATTCATTAATTGTGGGCCCTTCCTGGGCATCCCAATTCACTGGTGGAAGGGCCAATTTATTGATCCCCTTTTCTCTATAATGGGGATCCTCTATGGAGCCAATGTCTGAGAAGTCTTCTGGGAATCTCTGAAGCTTCAATCTTTCCATCATTCTTGCAGTCATTCTAACATAATGCCAGCCCCAGACTTCCACATCATCTTGCCAGTCTTCCCAGAAGTCCTCTATGTGATATTGATGGGGCTCTGACACCCGGGGAAGTGTCATTGCAATCTTTCCATGCGGATCAAACTGTTTCCGTGCTAAGTAAAATTCTGCCATGTTGTAGCATTTAAGCTCATTATCCGCTTCTTTTACGATGGCCAGACTACATGAATAGTTCTCACATGTGATTGGGAATGGAATATTGGTGACCTTCTTCAAGGTGAAGAGTGCATGCAGCTCCATTATCTGCCTGCAATATTCCAGGAGAATTATCTTGTCCCCGCAGTGTTTGGGCAACAAGTAGGGTTTCTCAGAGAAGTCGGTCACCCTAATGTAAGTGTATTGTTGAAACTATATGTAGTAATATCTATAACTCCAGACCAAATTCATCACCTCAGTAGACAGGTGGTATCCAGCATCCCGGGTAGGTGTAAGCAAGTGGTAGTAAATGAAGGCATCGTTTACCCAGCAAAAACTGGGGAAGCTGGCTTCCCATTGAATCTATGGGAAATGGTCCCAAAGGGGCTTTTGTCCTGGGCCGATCCCGAGCACGCCCTCTATAAGTAACCCATTGGTGTGGGGCCATTGTTGTGCCAGGGCCTAGAGAACATAAGAAGTCATATAAAACTTCTTTTTCTTGGCCAGTTGAAGGAACTGGGAGTCCACATGGTTGGAGATTATGGCAACCTAGTCAAAATACTCCTTGCCCATGCTGCTACCTAGCAAAAAGTAGTACATCCACCTGGAGAACTCCCGAGCATGTTTTTGTCTGAAGACCCATCATAAGGCTATCATCCCCATTTGGATTCTTTCTTTGAATTCAGCCCTGGGGATTTCTAGCTTCATCCTCTTGGGATCCCTCTTCGAGGTCTTTAGCTAATGATTGTTTATGTATATATAGGCTACTTCTTCCAACTGAGTGAATTGGGCCAAGGCATCTAACCGGGTGAATATGACTTGTTTATCAAATTGGGGGATCCCTAAGCCCCTCTAGAAGGTATCAGGGTCAAGGGACACCATGGGAGTAGGGTACCCTATTGGCTCTAGGGCTGCGAGCATAACAACCCAGACAGATGTGTTGTAGTGCACCACGAGAGTGAGAATGAGCTTTTGTGTATGCACAGAGCACGGGCAACAAGATGCCTTGAGAATCCCAGAGTTCTTGATTTGAATGGCCAATGGATCTCTGGCCTGCCTCTGGATGTACATAATCTTCACCAAGGCCTGCATTTCTGGCCATGTTTTGACACTGGTGTTGGTGATAAACTGGACCTTGGACTCGATCTTTGAGCCCACGACGACTCCATCTTTTACATATTTCAGGCTCAAGGGAAATTTCTCTAGGGCCTTTTCCAATTTAGATCTAACTGCCACCCTAGTAATCACCGTAGAAGGTAAGTCCAAACTTTCGAGTGGGGAGGATGCAGAATCTTTAGACATGTTTGCAAGATTTGCTGCTCTGGAAAACCTGCCAGGCAAGGCAACCGTCAAAATGCATAGATAAATAAATGTTTCAGGGTTTGGAGACCTTACCATTATGGTGTTTGCTTCCCCTGAGAAATTTAGTTTTGTTCAAAAAATCCAGAAAGCATAGATATATTGCGAACTTAGAAATTTACTTATCCATCCGGGTCTAGGGGTTTTTTTTCATACTTAAGCAAAAAAGAGGACACAGAATGGGTGATGGCAAGAGACCCGGAGCCCAGGGAAGTAACTATTGGTAGGTGTGTACAAAAAGTGAGTCGTTAGACCCACATGGGTGAGTAACAAATAGGAGTTATGGTGACGACGGCAGAGCCAACTGTCTGAATGCACAAAAAGTGATGGCCACTTCGACAAATTTAAATGTGTGCATGGGACATAAATCAAAGTTAGGCTGGTTTACAGAGGAGAGAGAAAACCACCTGTTTGAAACTGGTCGAGAGTTGAGTTTCAACTAGGTGGTATTCTTCTCAGAGTGAGCTCGCAGACTAGAAACCAGCGACAGATGCAGTATAGTGAGCTTGCTAGGCTACCAGGCAGGATACATGCGGAATACACACCAAAGCTAAAGAGTATACACATGCAAACTAGAAGGATACACAATAGATATACAAAAATTTTACATATATACAGAAATCGTAGAGCGGCTACTCACAAAAACTAGACAATGCACAGAATACTTACAAATTTCTACACCATCTACAGACTAGACTACATCTGCACAGAGGGTAGACAACCCTCTGGCAGAACTGACCCACCAATGGGTGGCAAACCAAAAAGAATGCAATATGGACAACAAAATGAGACAACACAAAAACAAACAAAACTAGAAAGAAGGAAAGTCGAGCGGGAGGGAAGGCACCAACCTAAAAATGAAGAAATGCAAGCAAAGGAAACCATCACAAAAGCTCTGCAACAGCTTCAACTGCCAAATGATCACAACTCGCCACCACAAACCACCCACAATTGCTGAGGAATGCTCGGGATGATTAACACTGAATTATCGCTAAATCACTACAAATCACTCTAAAATCGCTTTGATTTCTCAAGTGTTTAATCATGGTAAATGTGAAAATGATAGGTAACTTCTATTTATACCTGCGGTAAAAAGCCAGTCACCTTTCCTTCCACAAACTCTGGACAGACAGACCTCCGGACTCTGGGCCCTGGGATTCCATGGGACGATGCCACCTTAAGGAAAGAAGACATCATGGTGAAGAATCCCAGAGTCTAGAATCCGGCTTCTGACAAAGGATGACCAACTCCAGGACCAGATCCTAGAGACACGAGAGACCAACAAAACAAAATAACACCGCGGGGAAGAAAACCATAGAGAAGGAAAACAAAGAAAACAAAGAAAAGAAGACAAGGCAAGAGCCAAAAGTAGAAAGCAAAAAAAAGGGGGACCCAACATTTTGCACACAAAATGCAGGGACGGGGATGCAGGGCATAACAAATGGTGACTATCTGGGATAAATGCTTTAGCGCATTTGAGAACTACAGAATCTCTGGTTAGCAAAACTAGAACAAGTCGCTACTCGAAGTATCTTACATGCAAAGAGTGACATGTCTAAGAAAATCCGGTCACGCGGGATCTAGCCCATGATATTTTCATCAGTGCTGGAGTGTGTGCTTTGGAAGGGAATCAAGCTGATGACCTTTGGGAGGAGTAGAGAAGAGGCACTAATTACATCAAACCACAAAGTCATTAGATTTGCTCATTTCTCCCAGAGACCATATTTTTGTCCCGCTTCCCTTTTCTTGTTATTTTGTACACCTCTAGGTGGGAGGGCGGTACTTCTTTCACCATCAAGCTTAAGCTTAGCTAATTTTAATGGTGGTACTTCTTTCACCCTCTCACCTATTTTTATATGTTGAATGGGGGATAAAGCTCTGGACCTAAAAAGAATCTTTTAAAAGTTTAGACTTGGGTCAACCAACTAGTACAACTGATCTACCCTCGATGTGTCTGATTACTTGTTCCTTATTCTTATTTCACTGATTTCCAGACTTCTGGAAAGAAACCCAATGAAGATTGCTCAAAATGTACCACTAAACCTGTAAAATAGCTCTGGAGACTGGATCAATTCCATCATGCTAAAGATAGATTCTTAAGTTCACCATGCTACAGACATCATCCCAGATACCAGAGTTTATGCGAAGCATTCCAATCCTCACAAGAGAGAACAAAACACCGAAACCTGAAAAGAAAACAAGAAACAAAAAAAAATGAAAACCACCAAGAAAAGGACTGCCTTGGAGGACAACCAATGAGGCTATTTACAAGGAAAGGTACCTCCCAATAAGGCACCAGGAAAGAAATATTTAGAAGCAAAGGACTTTACATAAAAATACAATTTTGGGCAAACTTACCTTATTCAAAATAATGTTTGAGAAACTGTCCATTGATGGGAAATGGGACAGGTTCTCTAGTCATGGTGTTAAGGCAGTAATTATTTGCCCCATAGATTTCTAAAATTAATTATGGCCTGAGCCAGAGCCGTTGGAACTTGGTGTGCTTACCTTTCTTTTTCCAGGCCTTGTCCCAAAACAGGACCAAGTCTGAAATCTGAAAAGCCTTGTATTGGGCTCTACGATCAAACCATCATTTTACTAGTGCTTGATGATGCATGAAATTTTCAAGGGCTACGTCTCACTATTCTTCCATCTGGACCAGATTTAGGAGCCGAACCTCCATGATGTTATCCCAGTTGTTGAATTCCTGCATAAACTATAAAACTGGGATCTGTAAGTTGATTGGGAACACTAGGCTCTGGCCATAAACCAGATGGAATGGGGATGTTCCCAGGGCGGCCTTAATTCAAATGCAATCCACTTAGAGGGAAAATTTCAACTTTTGGTGCCAATCTCGGGGGTTCTATTCTAGCAGGTGTTTGATCACTTTGAGTAGGTTTTTATTCATGGATTCAGCAACACCATTCCCCTGGGGGTAGTAGTTGCTGGAGAACTCTAGACTGATCCTCCGATTGTAGGTCCACTCAAGCAATTGCGCCGAAGAAAAAACTGAACCATTATCACATACCAAAGCAAAGGGCATTCCAAACCTTGTGACGATATTTTCTTCCAGGAATTTAATAACTACGTCTTCCATGTTATTGTTGCAAGGTATAGCTTCCGACCATTGGGTGCAGTAATCAGTAGTAGTTAGGATGTACCGGTGGTTAGCAGATGAGTTGGGGTTGATTTCCCTAATAAGTTCAAATTCCCATTGGGCAAAGGGCCTAGCCTCAAAGACTGGTTGTAAAGGCATAGCCGGGTTATGCTCACGATGCACCGCGGTTTGGCAAGTGTGGCACTTCCAAACGTGAGTGTAAACATCTTTAAATATATAGGGCCAATAGTATCTAGCCTAAAGGCACTAATGGGTGGTGGTGTTAGCTGAGCCATGCCCGGTCCCAAACTACCCATAGAATTCATCAATCATCTTCGCAGCTTGGTCTCTGTCAATGCATCAGAGGTACACTCCCTCGTAGTTCCTGCGGTAAAGTGGGGAGTTTTTAATCATAAAGTGAGCGCTTTTCATCCACAAGGCACAAAATTTATTAGGATGTAATCCCTCTAGGCATTTTTTATTCAGTAATAAGTATACCAAATCAGTATACCATGGGTCTCGAGTGATGGACTCCACCGTGTAAGTTTGGCATTCTATGCGGGGAGTCTCTTCTGCCATTGCTCGACTCAGTCCCTGGCCTCAAACTATCTTCATGGGCTGCATTTTCAAGTCATATTTCTGGAGGATGGCCATCCATTTCTCCTATCTTTCACCCAACTCACTCTGCATCAGCAAAAACTTCACGGCTTGGTCCGAGATGATAGCATGCACCTAGCTCCGAAGAATGTAATGCCAAAATTAGTTCACGGTGTGAACAAGAGAAAAGGCCTACTTTTCTAGTGATGAATACTAGACTTTGACATTCTTGAAGGGGGAGCTTATGAAAGCTATTGGTCATTCTTCTCCTTCAACCTTTTGAGTCAACACCGCCACGACAGAATGCGGTGAAGCAAATGAGTAAATATAAAATGGAAGGGAGTAGTCCGGACTAGCCAGGATAGGTGCTTCCGCTATTGTCTATTTGATCTGGGTGAATTCCCACTTTGCTTCAAGACTCCACTCAAACTTGGTATCTTTTTTCATCATTTCATTGAGTGGTTTGACTATTTTGGTGAATCCAGTGATGAACCACCGGACAAAGTTGATCTTTTCGAAGAAAGATCGCATCTCTTTCTTATTGCCGAGCATTTGTAAGTTTAGCAGTGCTTCAACTCTCTCAGGGTCAATGGATATGCCCTTCTTAGAGATGATATGCCCAAGAAACTTCCCTTTAGTGACCCTGAATATGCACTTCTTGGGGTTGAGGGATATTCCATACCGGCGACATCTCTTGCAGATCTGAGCGAGATGGGCGGGATGGTCACGCCGGTCTGAGAAAAAGATGGTCAAATTATCCATGTAGATGATTATGCACCAATTCACAAGGCCCTTGAACATAATGTCCATGGCCTTTTGAAATGTGGCCCCTACATTAATCAAACCAAAGGGCATCCTCCTGTACGTAAACGTTCCCCACTTGGTGGTAAATGTTGTTTTCTCTCTGTCTTCATACTTAACCATGACTTAGTTATACTCGTAGTACCCATCCAAGAATGACATCATTTGGGACCCATTTACTATCTGCAACACCTCATCCAACGAGGGGAGAGGGTGATTATCCTTCTTGGAGGCCCTATTCATGTTTCAAAAATCCACGCAAAGGTGAATTTTACCACTCTTCTTTCTGACAGGGACCAAATTGGCAACCCATGTAGTATGCCAGATTGGAAAGATGATCTGGGCTGACAGCAATTTTCCACCTACTGATGAATTAAAGGCTCAATTAGTGGGTTGATCGGTCGTAGCTTTGCCAAAAAGGCTTAGCATTAGGTTTCAGGGGAATAGTATGAGTCATAATGAATGTGTGATATGTTTCTTTTGACAAAGCTTTGGTGACCAAGTCCATCAGTAGTCATAAGTTGTCACCAGGTACCGAGGTATCGGCATACTCCACCTGCAAAGGTTATCCGAGGAAGTGATATTCCCTGGGCCTCCAAGCACCTAGGTGTTGGGTCACAACGGTGCGGGGCTCGGTTGGGAGATGTGACTATTTTCGAGGGGGATAGCTAGTTTCTTCAACTCATTCTCTCCAGAGATTCAGGAATGTGGGGTTTCTCCAAGCATCCTACACTTAGCAAATAAATTGAAAAAGGTCCTGTAAGGTTAGAGGTATCGCATCTACCTATAGTTACATTTAAACATTCCATACATTTATAATGTTCTAATATACTATACTGAATACCAAAGAAATACACAACCATTAGTTCATATTTGATCAGTAGAAAGGGAAAGGAGGTCGTTAATCTACTTAAAATATCAGAGCAGAAGACATGAAGAACATTTACACATAAAATACCATTAAATTGGAAGACCAGGTGCCAAAAACAATCATTGCAAGAACCATCTATTCTTCATTAATATTTCTTCTAGCAAGCACTGGTGCGTGGTACAATGGTGGCTCCCAGGGAGCATCTAATTGCTAAAAGCTTAAAAGACCAAGGACCATTGAGCTCTGTAATAGAAATGAAAATACTTCTTCTCTATTACTATGGACTGCAAAATCATCAATTTCACCGACCCTTGGAAAAGGGCCAGACTTACCATTTATACAGTACATTTTCCATCTAACCCTAACCCTAACCCTATTTTTCATTACACTGTACAATAGAATATATTATCTGGGGGTCGGTACTACCTACACCACCCTACAATAGACCTTGAGATGGAATAGGCCTGACATGTCAGAAGAATGAGACAAGAAGGTGGAGTGGACAAATCAGCTTCAAGAAGAGAGCCAGGAAAGAGAAGGAAGAAATCCAATCCCTAGGGATTGAGGCTACATGCCACATAAATGAGAAATGTGGTGCCCTGTCTCCAATGTGCCAGGTGTGTATACAAAGCGGTGCCTCAAGAAGACCATCTGTTAGAAAACCAATTGTTGATCTAACATTTCTCGATGTAGCCAAATACCCTCTGATAGTCTTTATTAATTTCTTTTGAAAGTGACCGGTCGGCCTTGGGGACCGAGACACGGATCACTCAAAAGAATACAAAATTTAGGATCCGGGACTCCAGGATTTGGGAACTTATATTCTGAAAGAATAAAGAATACAAAATGTTTAGATATTCTCTGGCCTCAATAGAAACTTTATTGTTTCTTGTTGTCATTGAAGGTTTGGAGGAGGTGGGAGATTCCATCCTCATCAATCTCTTTGAGGCCGGACCGCCGGTACTTAGCCGCCTCAATCTATTCTCCTAGCTCCAGAACATTATTCTTGAATTCATCAGCCATTTTTTCTGCATCATGGCCACTAAGGATCATGTGAGTTAATCTCTCTATTAGAGTCTTGTCCAGTCCCTCCAGGGATTAATATCTTGACACCACTAATTCATCAAACTTACCCAAAATGTATTCCTCCGGAGTGCATGTGTCAGTGCTGAATGGGTTCATCAAACTTACCCCTACCAGTTGCTTGAGCACCTCCAATGTGAGGTCAAGTCTGGAGTGCTAGGTCCTCACAAAATCGAATGATTCTTCCCCTAGAATCCCAGACTCAAAGACCATTTCTTCCCCAAGGCTGAGGAGTTCTTCTAGTTCTACCTTCCATGCCTCATAGTTTTTCATATCACCCTCCCATATATTAATTATAGTCGGGCCGCATACAAATCAAGGACGGTGGATACCAGGAAGTGTCAGGTGTTTCCTACCTGCAGAGCGACCCACTCATTGACCGCTTGGGCCTTCTTCTTCATCACTCATAGGGTGTCTATGTTGCTCTGTGGTAATGGCACATTAGAAGTGGAAGCCTCCAGGGGAATGGCACTAATAGGCTGGGCCAGCTCAATAAGCAATCCCATAAGGTTCATTGTCTTTTCCTTTTCTACTTTGAGCCTTTGGGCCTCCTTTTCATATCGGGCCTCCATTGCTCTGGTTGCCTCTTTTAATAGGTTCACACCTCACCTTGTTTTCCTCTTTTTCCTAGTGTTATCTCTATGATATCATAATCTCCAGCCTTGGCGGTTGCCTCATCAGCATCTGGGGGAGGTGTTGCAACAATGGCAACTGTTTCTCCACCTGGCCCGGTTTGAAGAGTATGAACCATCCAGGATTTCTCGGCCTTTGGTGGGCCCTGGACCTGAGCCATCATTTTGGCTAGGGAGAGGTGGGCCCTGGGGGTGGACAGAGATTTTATTTTCTTGCTTTCAACCAACCACTGAGGTGGCAGGGGTGGCTTATTTTCCAAATTCTATCCTTTCAGTTCTTCCCTGGTGTCCTGTTGTTGTTCCTCCTCAGTGGTGTGAGTCTCATCAGGCCCTTCCTCTTTATCTTGGGCTTCGTCTAGAATATTTCTCCCGGTGACATTTATTTCCTCTATCTTCGTACTTAACCATGACTTGGTTATACCTAGAGTACCCATCCAAGAATGACATCATTTGGAACCCATTTACTATCTGCAACACCTCATCCAATGAGGGGAGAGGGTGATTATCCTTCTTAGAGGCCCTATTCAAGTTTCAAAAATTCACACAAAGGAAAATTTCACCACTCTTCTTTCTAACAGGGACCAGATTGGAAACCCATGTAGTATGCCAAATTGAAAAGATGATCCAGGCTGATAGCAATTTTTCCACCTCTTGATGAATTAGAGGCTCAGTCAATGGGTTGACCAGTTGTTTCTTTTGTTGAAAAGCCTTAGCATCAGGTTTCAGGGGAATAGTATGAGTCATAATGGATGTGTCATATATTTTCAAATCCTCATATCCCCATGCTATTACATCTATGTATTCTCAGAGAACCATGAGAAGCTTCTCCTTCTCCTCAGGGGAGCAGGAGGTGCCAATGTGTATCATCTTTTCTTCACCGGGTTGGTTGATGTTTACTTTTTCAAACTTTCCTCCCTCAAAGGGAGATGACATCTTTTCCCAGCCTTGAGGATATAAGTCGAAGATTCATTCAAGTGCAACCATCCCCTTCGGGATGGTGTTAGTAGGTAGGTCCATGATCCCATCATCTTCATCACCCTGTTCAATATCGTCATAGTCTCGTTCTTCCACTATCTGATCCTCGAAGACACCAACATTGGCCATGAAGGCTAGGATATGTTGGTCATCCTCAAAAACTTGAAAGTGGGTGAAATTATCTAGAATGGATGGGGTGGGAATCATCTCAACTAAAAATCTCTGGAGTCGCGAGCCGGCCATGGGCTCAAGTGTGCTAGCAAAGATGGCAAGGGCATCTGGGACATAATTCCATCGTCGGGGAATGAGATCAATGCCAAAGGCATAAAAATATTCAATAAGGCTCCACGTCCGATTATGGTATGTGACCATCCTTTTTTTGTGACATGTATATTGACTCTGGATCTATTTGACAACCAACTCCAAATCACCCAAAGCCCAGAGGCGGGTGACTCCTTTCATTAATGCAAATAAGAGTCCAAGGACTGGAGCCTCGTACTCCGTAACATTATTGGTGTAGTTGAACTATAGTCTATAGGATGTGAGGGAGGATTTTCATCATGGGTTGATTAATTCTACTCTAGCCCTATAGCCTTGTTTGGATCAGGATCCATCAAACTTAAGGGTCCACAGATCATTATTTGCAGTCGAGGACTAGGGAGCGGGAGTAGCCTTTGGATTGTTTTAGGGAGACTTGGGAGGAGCTTCCTCCTGCACTTTTTGTGTATGGGTGGGATTTGCCTCCGGAGGCATTTGAAATTGAGGTTCTTGAGGAGATGACACCAAAGGAGTGCATCCAATAGGAACACTAGGCCCCAGGGAATCAGTTATGCGCTCTCTATTCTGAAAGGCGTCGATGTGCCAAGTAGAAATGGAAAGGCAGAGTCGACACTCTAGTTTTAAATGTTTCTGATAGTGTGCTCGGCACCAAGTGCCAGACAGGAGTGTAGCGGGGGTCACTGTGGCACCCTGAGAGTCAACTTCAACTCTCAAATTTTCTTCTAGGTCCTAGGTTCTCTGCAGAACTACGAGATCCTCCCTGGGGGTGAAATTGAATGTTAAGATTTTAAAGGGTCGGTACATCCTGGGGGAAGTCTCAAAGAAGAAGACCTCACTAACCCTCCTGACTTTGGTAAGGGCCTGCTTCATCTGGGGCTCACTTTCAATGTGTATCTTGTTTGATTCTCCTTCCCAAGGGAGCCATAAGTGGGAGAAGTCAGTCGAGAAGTATCCGTTCAAGGACTTGGACCAATTCTGACTTAATAACATCCCATAGGTCTCTGGGATTTCCACCACTTGGACATCGATCACTAATAACTTTGGCATCGATTTGCGACAGCTATGTGTCACAATTGAGACAGCCATGTATTGCAATTGCGATAGTAATAGACGTCGCTATTTTTTAGTCACAAAATATGACATTTTTTCTTTTCCATCGCAATGACGACTTCGATCCATTGCTATGCAGCCCCTTCATTGTGACATCAACCCCGCTACAATTCGTTAGATTATCGTCGCAATTGCGATGCATAACCGATATTGCGACGACATTTGGGGTGTTGCCAATACAGCAAAACTGTCGTAATTCTAAGCGTAGACGTCGCAATTATGACGAATACCCAAGCAACTAGGATGGCATTTGGGCATCGCCAATACAGTGACTCCATCGTAATTCTGGGAGTAAACGTTGCAATTGCGATGGATTCAAGATAAAATTAAAAAAAAAAGGTTGTGTAGCAATGATGTTGACACAAATGCTAGCTTGATGTATCTTATGTTTTTTAACAGTTATAAAGGACTTGCAATGAACTGATGAAATAACATGATGGTGTGGTCAACTTCTAAAAGAATAATATA
>MU226880.1:6038524-6060119 GCA_018584345.1 Thuja plicata | reverse complement strand
CTTCATTAATGCCTTCATTAATATGAAGACCTTAAGCCCATGTCTCTCCCATGCCTTATTAATGCCTTTGGCATTAAAGGCTCTTACATATTCATTTATGAGTCTCCAAATTCATAAATGAACCTTGTCCCCCCTCTCTTTCTCCCATTCTTCTATAAATAGAAGCCTGTTTTGAGAGCAAATAAGCGTTCACCTTAGGATCAAATTACATTTTTATGTTGTTAGATTCACTCTAGACTCACATTTCATCTATTTTAGCATGCTAGTTTATTGTTTTCATTTCATGTTTTAAAGCTAGATTGTATTTTTTTTCTCATTTTTAGCTTAAATTTAGATCAAATCCTTCATGCTAGGATAGTATTGGTCACTGATTTGGAGCATATTCTGGGGGCTAAATATGCAATTGATCATACTCTTTCTAGTTAGAAGGCAATAGGCCGGTATTAGTGGTTTTACATGTTTTAACTAACTTTCAAGCTAATGCAATGACCTATTGAGTGTTTGTGTCATTTTCAACAGGTACCCATTTACACACACACAGGTTGTAGCATTTAAGTTCATTATCCACTTCTTTTGTGGCGGCCAGACCGCATGAATAGTTCTCACATGTGATTGGGAATGGAATATTGGTGACCTTCTTCAAGGTGAAGAGTGCATGCAGCTCCATTATCTGCCTGCTATATTCCAGGAGAATTATCTTGTACCCGCAGTGTTTGGGAAATAAGAAGGTGGTAGTAAATGAAGGCATCATTTACCTAGAAAAAACTGGGGAGGCTGGCCTCCCATTAAATCTGTGGGAAATGGTCCCAAGGGGCCTTTTATCCCGAGCCAATCTTGAGCACGCCCTCTGTAAGTGACCCATTGGTGTGGGGCCGTTGTTGTGCTAGGGCCTTGAGAACATAAGAAGTCTTATAAAACTTCTTCTTCTTGGCCAATTGAAGGAACTAGGAGTCCACATGGTTGGAGATTATGGAAGCCCAGTCAAAATACTCCTCGCCCGTGCTAATAGCTAGAAAAAAGTAGTACATCCACCCAGAGAACTCTCGGGCATGTCGTTGTCTGAAAACCTGGCATAAGGCTATCATCCCCATTTGGATGCTTTCTTTTAATTTGGCCTTGGGGATTTCTAGCTTCATCCTCTTGGGATCCCTCTTCGGGGTCTTTAGCCAATGATTGTTCATGTATATACAGGCCGCTTCCTCCAACTGAGTGAATTGGGCCAACGCATTTGACCAGGTGACTACGACTGGTTTGTCAAATTTTGGGATCCCCAAGCCCCTCTGGAAGGTATTAGGGTCAAGGGACACCATGTGGGTGGGGTACCCTGTTGGCTCCAGGACTATGAGCATAACAGCCCAGATAGATGTGTTGTAGTGTGCCACGAGAGTGAGAATGAGCTCTGGTGTCTACACAAAGTATGAGAAACAAGTGCCTTTAGAATCCCAGAGTTCCCGATTTGAATGGCCAATGGATCTCCAGCTTGCCTCTAGATGTACATAATCTTCACCAAGGCCTGCATTTCTGGCAATGTTCTTATGCTGGTGTCAGTGATAAACTGGACCTTGGACTCGATCTTTGAGCCCGTGATGACTCTATCTTTTACATATTTCAGGCTCAAGGGCAATTTCTCCAGGGTCTTTTCCAACTTAGATCTAACTGCCACCCTGGTAATCGCCATAGAAGGTAAGTCCAGACTTCCGGGTGGGGAGGATGTGGAGCTTCAGACATGTTTGCGAGTTTTGCTGCTCTAGAAAACTTGCCAGGCAACACAATCGTCAAAATGCATATCTAAATAAATGTTTCAAGGTCCGGAGACCTTACCATTGCGGTGTTTTCTTCCCCCGAGAAATTTAGTTTTGTTCAAAACATCCGAAAAGCATAGATATATTGCAAACTTAGAAATTTACTTATCCATACGGGTCTGGGAGTTTTTTTTCATACTTAAGCAAAAAAGGGGACATGGGATGGGTGATGGCAAGAGACCTAGAGCCCGGGGAAGTAACTGTTGGTAGGTGTGTACAAAAAGTGAGGTGTTAGACCCACGTGGGTGCCATGTGGGTGAGTAATAAATGGGAGTTATAGTGATGACGGCGGAGCCAACTGTCTGAATGCGCAAAAAGTGATGGCCACTTGGACAAATTTAAATGCGCGCATGGGACATAAATGAAAGTTAGTCTGGTTTACAGAGGAGAAAGAAAACCACCTATTTGAAACCGGTCGAGAGCCAAGTTTTGACCAGGTGGTATTCTACTCAGAGCAAGCTTGCGGACTAGAAACTAGCGATAGACGCAGCATGGCGAGCTTGCTAGGCTACTAGGCAGGATACACACGGAATACACACCAAAGAAGAAGAGTATACACATGCAAATTGGAAGGATACATAATAGATATACAATAAATTTACATATATACAAAAATCGTAGAGTGGCTACTCACAAAAACTAGACAATGCACAAAATACTTACAACTTTCTACACCATCTACAGACTAGACTACATCTGCATAGAGGGTGGACAACCCTCTGGCAGAGCCAACCCACCAACAGGCGGTGAACCAGAAAGAATGCAAGACAAACAACAAAACAAGACAACACAAAAACAAACAAAACCAAAAAGAAGGAAAGCCAAGCGGGAGGGAAGGAACCGACTTGAAAATGAAGAAAGGAAAGGAAAGGAAATCACCATGAAATTTCTACAACAGCTTCAACTGCCAAACAATCACAACTTGCCACCACAAACCACCCACAATTGCTGAGGAATGCTCGGGATGATTAACACTGGATTATCGCTAAATTGCTACAAATCACTCTAAAATCGCTCTGATTGCTCAAGTGTTTAATCACAGTAAATGTGAAAATGACAGGTAACTTCTATTTATACCCATGGTAAAAAGCCAGTCACCTTTCCTTCCGCAAACTCTGGACAGACAGACCTCAAGACTCTACGCCCAAGGATTCCATGCAACGATGCCACCTTAAGGAAAGAAGACATCATGGTGAAGAATCCCAGAGTCCAGAATCTGGCTTCCGACAAAGGATGACCAACTCTAGGACCCAATCTCAGAGACACGAGAGACCAACACAATAAAAAAACACCGCGGGGAAGAAAACCCCAGAGAAAGAAAACAAAGGAAACAAAGAAAAGAAGACAAGGCAAGAGCCAAAAGAAGAAAGAAAAAAAAAGGGGGACCCAAAATTTTGCACACAAAATGCAGGGATGGGGATGCAGGGCATAACACAACTTTCCTTGAAAAAGATACACTGTATTAAACCAAAGGTTTTGCAATCACCAATCATTCTATCTGAGACAAGATTTGTATCATTTTTAGGATCAAAACTTTCAAACAATGTGCGATAAAAGATAGACAGTATAGACTTTCCTTTAGGACTATGAGGAAAAATAGACTAATTCTCAGTATTGCTAGGAAAAACTCTTTCATGAACATGACTCTTAGAACATTACAATGTCTCTAGTAGAGTCACCAATTTGTTAGCTCTTTTTCTTGTAGAATCAGTATGTAGCAGTAAATGCTTGCTTCACTCTTTAATTCCCAATCTAGATTCTCATAGGGAACAGGCTAATTAACAAGGATGAAACATCCTTCTACACTTTAGGTTCCACAAACTTGGGTGGGTGTACCTTCAACAGACTACTATCTTTCAATAAATCTGATGGTGGATTAAGGATTCATGAGCCTTCTTCTTTTTAAGCCAGTTGGCTTAGGAAGGCTAAACTATTGATTCTCTCTTTAAGGAATCACTGAGATGAACTGTATTTCATATAATTATCTAGACATTTATTTGAAATAATAGAAATATAAAGATAGATAAATATATGATTGATGATAACAACCATTCATCAAAAATTGACCAGTGCCCAATCATGATCCATAGAGTCAGAATGAAATATACATACACCATAGATCATCAATGGAAATGAAAATAAAACCTCAGATAGGATGCTTTACAAACTATCTTCTCATTCGCACACCCATGTATCAAATTCTTGCATAAATCCTAACTCTCTGGAAAATTATTTGCAAGATTTAGACCTTCCTTGAAAGCAACTTACAAACAATAACATAGAAACCTTATAACCAGTATATTCAAGATTCCTTACAAATAAAACATACAAGAGATAAAATGTAAATGCAAAAAGACATCATTGGTATCAAAATGGAGATTTACACTGTATTTTATTCATAAAAACTTGATTTCAGTACATTCAAACTTATTCCAAACTAAAGGTTAGACACTATTCAAAAATATGCCTCTTAGTCTTATTTTTACCATCCTTTACAATATAATACAACTTGCTATTTATAGATAGCCTTAGTCACCTTGGAATCCTTTTATAAAATAAGAATGCAACAAGCTTCGAATGACTAAGCTATAGGACAAAATTTACACCTCATAGATAGGACAATTAATCAGGCAGAAAGAATAACCATTATTTGTTACAAGTTACATAGTCTTTTGTCTGATGATCGCCTGAATGCTTGCAACTGCTTTGAAGTTGTTAGGTCTTCATCATCTAGAATTTGTTGTCTTCACTAATGCAGAATCTTGTACTTGCCTTTATTCTAACTGCTAAGCATCATTGGTGCTTATTGTCACTCTTACATTGCTACTTTCTTTTATTGGAGTAACTATACCATATTTTCTTACCCAGGTGGTAAACACCTCATCATTCAGCCAACTAAAGTTGAGAACCTCATCTTTTTGGCTATTGAACTCCTCCCAATCAATACTGGCCTTCTAAACCTCTGATTCCCAAGATTCAAAAAATGCCCTAGCCTTATTGAGAATGTCAATAGTTAATACAAACCAACCTATTTTTTCCAATGTGATAATGTTGTTTGTTCTATTGGTTAATGCTTCATTCAACTACCTTAGCCACAGGGCTTCATTTTTTATGTCTCCATCCTTTTTGAACATATTAGGAAACATATCATACCTATCTCTAGAAAATTCTCCTCTCAAGGTCTCTATCTTTTTGATGACCACATTTTTCTTGATGTCTAGGTCAGTCATCAATTTAAGGCATTTGTAAGTCCTATTCAAGATGATATCATATTATTCTTCTCCTTTGAGGTGGAATAAAATGACTTTACATGGGCTTTCTTCCCCTTCCAGTTGTCAATTATCAAGCCTCAATGCTCCTTACCTTCATCATGCATGTTTATTATGCTGACAATCTTCTTTCCCATAAAATAAAGATTAGCAAGATTGACTTCACCAGCACACCTCTTGAGGTTAAATTATATCTTATCAGAATGCCTCTACTTCACCAAGTCTTCTACTTCTTTATATGTAGGGGATTCCTTAAGATCCTTTTTGTCTTCTTCTTCCAACCTTGATCTTTCGGTGACCAACCTATTCTTTTTAGCCTCTAACTCTGCTTTCTTAGCATCAATGATCACTTGGGTAGTAGGGCTTACTGGTGCAGGGGATGGGGGGTAAGTCATAAATGGGTTGGATGATGAGTGTTGGTGAGGTTCCTGAGAAATCATCATCTGGGGCATTATTTGTACTGTCTGTCTCCTCTCTAGAAATTCTATTCTATTATCCTTCTGTAGGGATTTAACCCTTTCATCATTTTATTCTTTTAATACCAAATCATATTTTTGATTTAGGCTATTATAAGATTATTTCTCCTTTTCAGCCACCCTCAGGCTCAGATTTGCAGTTTGAAGGACAAGGTTAGTTGCCTTAGTACCTAAGGTATCAAAAACTCTTTTAACAATGAGGCTTCCTGCATCCTCAAATTTATCATCTTCCTTCACTCTTCTTTTGTCCTTTTTCTTCAAGGCCCATATTGCTAGGGCTGCATGATTTTCACTAAACTGGGCACCAATTGATGTTCTAGCAGTGCTCAATAGTTTTGCCTCCTTTCTAACAGCATCAAAAACTACTACATCAGCCAAATCCCAATGAGGTAGGATAAGGAATCCCTCTTTCTTTACCAACTCCATGCCCTCTTCAAGAGTGATCTTGTCAAATTTGTCCATTAATTCATGTTTGACCTCTTTTTCAATATCATCTTTGGGCTGATTTGGTTGGGCTTCCTGCAATTTTTGAAACTTGTCCTTATACTCATCTATGTGATTTATCCATAAAAATTGAACAAAGGCCCTAGCCTTGACAAAACTGTCATCTGATAAGAATTCCTCATTGGCCTGCTTAGTTATAGGATCTAGTTCTTTACCTATGAATTTTGCCACTGTGAGATCAATAATTGTATGCCTAGGTACCTCTAGCATTCCTTCTTTTAATTCTTGTGCAGTGACAAAAACTTAGCTAGTGTTCCCAATTTGAACCAATTGCTCAGCAACTGCTTGGTCATCCATTTGAAAAGGGAACTCGGAGGGAGAGTACAACTCACTCTCTTTCTCTTTTCCCTCCACCTTTTGTTTCTTGGGAGAGGGTGTCTCTTGGGCACTAGTACTTGTTGGTCTCTTTCCTTTATGCTCAGAATATTTATCAACTTTGGGCATGATAGTAGTGTACCCTCTCCTCTTGTCCACCACATAATTCCCTGGTGGGACTACTCTTCCTTGTGAAATTTTTCTCAAGATGGCATGAGCCTTTTCTGGCTCAGCTTCCATTATCCTCTGTTTCTTCTCACCGAGGGTCTGCATGATTCCCTCGAATAAAGTCATTAGGGACTCAATCTTCTTGGCCCAAGGGAAAAATTCCTTCAAAGGATGATAAGATTTATCAAAATTGTGTACAAAGTCCAAAGACTTCTTGTACACCAGCCATTTTTATTTCCTGACCTCTTGGTCACCTAGATCAAAAAAATTTCTAATAATATCCTCATGGTAATTAAACTGGTGCTCTAATCTTAAGCAGTTGGTTCTTTTTATGAACATGCCCATTATAAAATCCTCATTATCTGCAGACCTAGATACAGATGTTGCTAAGTGGTAAGGTTCAAAATACTTATCAAACTGTGCCCACCCACCCTTTACTATAATAAAATGATGGGCTCTTGTAAGAGTAGGGAAAATTCTTCCCTTCATTTTGTCTATTAGGGCTTCCTCTTGTAATCCTCCTAATTGTCTCAAAACCTCTGCAATTCCAATCTTTAAAGGCACTTTGTAGGGTGGAACATTGGGGGTTCCCCTGAATCCATAGACCCTTATCACTGTAGAAATAGGGTATAAAATCAAATCTCCCCAATTGTGGGCAATTTTTAACTCTAGGGTAAACTCCATGGGTCTTAGAAACCTCATCATGTCTATATGGATCCTGGCATTATACAGATCCTGGCATTCTGATTGCACAACAATGACCTAAGCCTAGTGGTAAAAACCCTGTCAAAGTATACATAACTGGCTTCTTTTCTATCCCATGGTAGATCAGCACTCCACATCTGAACAGGCAAATCCTCATCACCTTGGAACTTAGTCAAGTCCATCTCTTCCTCAAAGAAGTCAGAATTATTGAACAAAAATATTTGCATCATAAGGGAATACCATCCCATTGGCTTAAGTATGTTGTTGTCTTGGATACCTGCCAAACCTTCATGCATTTGTTGGGCAATGTAAGAGGCATAGTCAAAAACTACTAATAGGTGGGGATGTAGAATCTGAACCACCATGAGCATTATATGGATAGGCATTTTTGTCTCTTCATCTTCTCCTAGGACTTGGCATAGGTCACTATACATTTTCTTGGCCTTGCCATTAAAATAATCCAATTTAAACGGTTCTGGTGTTTTAGGCCCTACTACAATCAAGTCCCCTATCTTGTTAAAGTATCCTTTCAAGGCCTCATTTCTATAATACTCCCTCTAGGTCTGGTATACTTACTTAAAATATTCAAATTCAATATCATCCATTTGTATTGAAGTATCACTCAACTTGAAAATTCTTTTGATTTCATTAGCTGAGACGGTCAACAACATGTTTCCCTATGTATCCCTAACAACCCTGGACACTTTGTCATAAGTATTAACTATCAGGGTAAATAAATCTATATCCATGAAAACCCCAAGTACTATCAACTTTCCTACATCCAAGTCCCATATGTTACAATTGGGGGTAGGGGCGTTCCTCTGGCTGTAGGCAGTTCTGAACAAAGTTAAACCATTCAAACTAGTTTTAATATCTTTAGCTAATCTAGCCGAGTCATACAAACCTTCTCCTATTTTGAAATGGGGATATGATGGAACTATTCTCTTGATCTGGGTTGCATCACCCTTGGACCCTTTTAATTTTTGCAACAGATCCTCCCTAACATTTTTCTTTTGGTAATCTACTTCTCCTAAAAGTTCAATCCTAGGGGCCATTTTGAACCTAAGGCCTTTTTGCGGAGATGAAATTCAGATTTTGAAACGACAATTCTGAAAGCCTTTTGAATTACAAATCTTACAAGGAACCTGAATTTTGTTGAATTAGAGAAGACTTACCCATTCTGCAATTCTATCACGAGGAGCTAAATATCTCTACAATTCTATTCTTTTCTCGAATGACTTTGGTAAATCATTGTAGCTTCATGTCAAATTAACCAGTTTTATGGCTTCAATCAAATTAGTCATTTGTATTGAATTCAACTGGAGTGGCCACATGTTCTCCAATCAATTTCCCTGCTTCAAACTTGTGGCTTAACAACTCACTAAAACTTATTTAAATAACTTTCAATTTAGGTCGTAGATCTCAAACAACATCTCTTTCATCTGAAAAATCTCTTCTTTTCTCCGAAAGAACTGTTCACCTAGGACACATGTCGGCACCTCTTAATCGCTTGTCCATTAGATTTTGTTCACTTTACCTCTAAGTGATTAAGTGAACCATCCAATATTTTTACACTTGCACCCTCATTAACATGACTTTCGTGCTGTACTAGACCCACCTTTTATGCCACACATTGTTCAGACTTAATCGCTTACCCATTAGATCTTGATTTGTTTTCCTTCTAAGCGATTAAGTCGGTCGTTGATTCTTTCTAACATGCCATGCCTTTAACATGATAACTGCACTATACAAGATCCTTATGACCTTAGCTGAACCCACCTAGGACACATGGCATCACAGCTTAATCACTTAAATGATAGATGTCGATCAACTTTTCCTTAAGTCATCAAGTGAGCCGTCAGATCTTTTCAAACTTCTCCAAACTTTATCCTGCGGCCAGCTTCACCTTTAGTGGGCTACACATCATCATCTTGACATGCATCAGCACCACTTAATGGGTTCTGTGTTAGATCTTGATTACTTTAAATTTAAGCCACTAAGCCAACCGTAGGATGAAAAACAAGTTAACTGTACTTTAATCATCACCAGTTTTGAATATCTAGGTCCACTAACTGCCAGATGTCAACACCACTTAATGGCTTAACTGATAGATGTTGAGCATCTTGGAGATAAGAAATTAATCCCACCATTAGATCTTTTCAAACTTTAGTCACCTTTATGTTGTCTGTGATAAGACCCACGTTACTTCCCTTGACCACGTCGGCATCGCTTAATCGCTTATCCATTAGATGGTGTGCACTTGGCCTTTAAGAAATTAAGTACACCATCAATTTTTTTATGACTTGCCCACTGTTTAGCTAAGAAATGTTATGACCATTGGACCCACCAAGGACACACGTCGCTCAAACTTAATCGCTTAAGCGATAGATGTCATGCATTTTGGAGATTAAGCCATTAAGTGATCCGTTGCATCAAAACAGAAGTGTCTGGCATATAATGAATTTAATTAAAACCTCAGCAGACTTTGGACTTTGGGAATAATGTGAGACCCCGGTGTTAGGAGTGACAACTTTAATACACATGACCCCTTTTAAAACAAACCCACTTGAGACATGACTTAAGTGAAAAAGGTAACGTGAAATTAGAAGACATTTCAACGCTTAGGATTTTTATGACCAAAATTACACTAGGAGACATGAAACAAGGGTTTTTTCAACATTTTCAACTAGGTCAAGGGTTAGAACATAATTTGCAGTGGCATGAGAACAAATTTTAACCATGATTTTACACCTTTGGACAACATGAATGACAGGGGACCTCAAAATTTTACAAGACACACCCTAAACAGGAAATAGTACCAACAAAGACTAGAAGCAAAGTGTACATGGAGCACCTGGTAAATTGGTAAGGAAAAGAATATTCAGAGGCTACATGGGTACTGGAGATAGATTTTCAGAAGTTAGGCATAGATCCTAACATGCTTCCCACAAATGCAATTTTATTTCAGTTTGTTTAGGGGAGAATGGTGTAGGAGCACCTAGGGTTAAAAGCCCTTCTTTTGTTTTGTTGTGATCTCTCCTAGTTTCTTAGTCAGTTTAGGGAAGTTTAGGATAATTTTGAAGTGGTTTAGGGTTTGTTAATTTTTTCCTGGAAATGTTTTTGTTCATCCACTCTTTGTATTCCTAGACGACAAATCGGGTCAAAATGTGGAATGGAAAATATAGATGCTTAGGAGAGTGTTTTGAATTTTTTTTGAGTCTTAGGAGTTGATTTGAGACCTTTTGGGATGGAACCATGGATTTAATGCCATCATAAATAAACTTTTGTAAAAAGATGCAAACAAATATATAAAGTTGCTCAAAGAAAAGTTTGCAACTTTTAAAAAGTTGCTCGACAACTTTGCAAGAAAAGTTGGTTTTGTCCTAAAGGTAGTTATTGATCAGTTTGATCAGTTTTTTTTGTCAAAGGAGGCCTATATAAGCACTTCTATAGTGAGATATTGAGGTTGGATGCCATTTTGATTGAATTTTATTCTTTACAAAGTTACAGATTGTCATTGTAACAGTTTTAGATAATTTTGAATTGAATAGCCATGTAAATGGATTAGTTTTTTTGTCTTTCCTTTGTAATTATCTTATCATGAGTGTTTCTTAACTCTGTGTGGAGTGAAATTTTTAGATAGTTTTCATTTTGTAGTTTATTTTTAAATTTTCTTGTAACTGGTGTTCTCTGGCCCAATTCTAGACTGTACATAGAAAATGGCTCCTCGAGGTTCTTAAATTCATGGAAAGGAAAATGGGCCTAGATAGAAAAAAAAAAAAAGAGGGGTCACTATACATGCTTTTGTTTTTGGTTTTTGGAGTAGAAGTGACAGGGTTGATTTTTGAGCTCTTTCCCTAGGCGAGCTTGGCTATAACCCGACTAGAGAAATAGCATAACAAAGAACCATAACAAGAAGGATTAGATGCAAGAAGTAATACAATGGTTGGAGTTTGGTGAATAGGGAGTGATATGACCTTCCATGCAATGGTGGAACTTGGTGATTTGATTTCATCAGGTTGTGAAGGTAAAAACAATTAATAATCTAATTAGCCCTATATTTAAGGACAGAGTCCCTAAGGGTTTTAAGGTGTTGTACGGAAGGATTGGGTTAGAAAAAAATTTGAAATTGGTTGTATGTGAATATTGGGTGACTGAATCCAATAATAGATTTGGGTGTTATTTGGAGAATTTGTAAGAAAATCAAGAATTTGAGCCTGAATAGGGCTACAAGCAGTTTCTAGGCCTAATCCTAGATTGTAGGATCTCAATGTGTGAAAGGATGGTTGATGGTTTCAAACCTTCCAAAATGTCCTAAAATGACCTAAGGAGGTGATAATTCAACCCTACAAATAATTTTGAGTGAGTTGGCTAGGTGATGGTGAATCTACTCTTGTAGGATCAGTGAGTACTGAAGTATCTTGTTGATAGGGTGGATTTTGGTTGGAAGGGTGAAGATCATGGTGAATTTCCCTTGAGGTTAGGGTTTTTATAATCCCTAATAGGTATAGGAAGGATACCTTAGAAGAGATTCAAGTTGACTCTCGGGTATAAAGATCACTCCTATCAAAAACTCAGAGACTAACTCTATCACAATTCTATGTCACTGCGTTGTAACCAGTATTCACCAAAACAGTTGTAACTCATGCAAATAACCCCATACAATCCAGAAAACTTATACATAAGGTATACACTCATTCCTATACACAATTCCATGCTCTCATACTCTCATATTTTGTACAATGTTCATACACATCTATCAAACCTACATGTTCCTATCATAAGCAGTGTGTCTTAGACCCTTGATGAAACCAACTAAAGCATATCTTGACATAAATGACAAAACATAAATGTCAACACCTCAAACAGAAATAATCCCAATAATACAATCGATAGACATATATAAGGTGCATGAGGAGGTTGAGCCATGTCACAAACCACTGCTGCGCTAAACAACCAAGGAGACCAAGGGTGCAATCAGTCTTTCTCACCATTATAACAATATCCAAAAACTCTCATATGTTATTTTGGGACACCAAAGGCAAAATAGGTCTACAACCAGTTATGGGGGCACAATTAGCCCTATTTTCCAAAGAAAGTACTTGAAAACCCTTGACAACTCTTTGACCAATACCACAAATAGATATCATTAAATATTCCATAGTTTTAAGGTCCCTAAACCCCTCAAAGTTATCTTAGACTCCAAATTTGCATTCAACCACACAAACAAGCATGTCACATAGAAAACACCAGGCCTAGGGCTTCTATTCTCTTTCTTTCAACTCCACTTCTTTCTCTAACACTAGATGCATCTTCAAAGAGACCCTAAGAACTACTATTCCACCAGGATTTAGGTTTCTCCTACGGTGGAATGGAGTCTTACAAGCATTTGAACATTCAAATCCTTGTTGGTGAGGGTTTCAGAACCACCTTGATAAAAATGGAATTAACTCCTTTAAACTTTAATGAAAAATGTTCAAACCAATTACATATCAAACTAGATTCTCCCCTCTTTCTAGAAATGTTAGTTGCAGGGCATGAAAGTATAGTAAATGTCCGTAAAATTCTTTGAAACACAAGAAAAATAATTATAAAGTAAGGAAATAGAGAAAATTTTGTATTCAACTTCTTTAAATATTAACAAATACCTATGCATCGACCACAAGAGGCCTTATAAACATCAAATAGACCATCACCAATTTTCCCCAACTGATTTTTGAATGGCTAACAATTGGGATTTGAAAATTGTACTATTGCACTAGAAACATTTTTATGCAGCCATTATTAGGAGGGTGCCAAAGTATGTTCACTTGGGGAGAAAAAAGAAAAATTATTGGCTCCCTTTAATCTTTCAACCACCAAATATTATGTGGCCTATTCAAAACTATAGAGAATAGCATTCATACAGTGAACAAGCAAATAAATCTAGGTCGAACAGATTGGCTAAAATTAATGGATTTTATTGGAACCCAATAGTGGAAACTAAGGGACAAAGAATAGTCAATAATTTTAGGATGCACGGTATAAGACAGAGGAATCAGATTGAACATATTTGAGGACCATCAATCCATTACATTGGGGAGAGTGATGAGCCCAAATAATGACTCATTTTTTAATAGGATTTCTAATATATTTGTTTTCTTTATCATGGGGTTTAGAACCTAGTTTCTAATACTTTTTATAGTGCTTTCTTAAACATATTTAGATATTGGCATGAACCTATACATATATATATTTTTTTATATCAAGATGCTATGTGATCTATCTTTATTACTCTTACATATGAATAAATGAATGTTATTCTAAAGTAGTTATGGATATACAATTGTCTTGTGCATGCTAAAGTTATCATATTACTGTCATGTTGTAACAATACTTTGATGAATAGAATGATACTTTAATTTTCTCCATATGAGTTAAGATTTTGGAAGACTCATCCAAGGGGGGCCACTTGGTGATAATTCCACTCATTTGGTTAAGTATTTACTCTTCTTTTCAATAATTAATTTTAGCAGCTGATTGTTCTTGCAGCCATTGGAACTATGCTCTTTTACTATTCCTACAACCATTGGAACTTTATTCTGTGTCTGTTCCTATAGCCATTGGAACTTTGTTCTATGACTGTTCCTACAGCCATTGGAAATTTTTTCTTTGACTATTCCTACAGCCATTGAAACTCTGTTCTGTGATTGTTCCTATAGCCATTGGAACTATTGGATATTTTTCTTGTAGGAAGAGAAAACACCAACTTGACAAGGCTTGAACAACCTTCTTCACATCGAACTTGAAAAACTCGGGAGGGTATTCCTATGACATAAGTATACATACTAAATAAACCTTTAATACATAACATCATGCAGACACACAAAGTAGATAATTCTAAGACTTAAGGTAACGGACACCCTTATGGTAAAAAATTAACAAAACAAGGCAGAACATAGTAACTTTCTGTTTGTTTGCTAAGAACTATCTTTCTGTTATTTGTTTTAGTCCATTTTAGTTTTTGATTTATATAATCTAATTATGATTTCATTTCATATGTTGTAATATTAGATATATAACATAACATTATTTTATTGCAATGAATAAATAATAATTTTTCATTAAAACATTTTTTTGCAGAACTCGTGTCTTCCAAAAGATGAAGATGATCCTCATGATACAAATCCATAATATGTTGGTTCCAGTTTAGATCACATGGAAGAGGATGATGATGACACAGATATAGAAGACACCAATATCGATGACCATGATGATGATGATGACGATGATCTGTTAGAATAACTGAGAGGGGGGTGAATTAGTGGCCTCAAAAATTAATCCAATAATCCAACCAAAAACTTATACCACATATATAAAACCTCTAGTTATCTTTAGTCCTACAAGATGTATGCCTTTATAAAATATATGTTGCTTGGTGAATATACTATTTATCCTTTCCTTAAAATTTATCGAATAACAATCTATATTTTCTTAACCTTTACCAAAATACAGTAAATAACTTAGTGTTTACCAATCAATCCTGTTATAGTAATGTGTAAAGAAAAACATCAAAGAAATGAACCATATACACATTTGACACATGAATTTTTAATGCGGAAACCTTGTTAAGGGAGAAACCACTTGTGACCGGTAACCCAAAATTTTCACTCTTCTGAAGTGAGCTCGATGACGAGCCAACCCTGTTAAAGGCTACAAACACACTATTAAGTACGACCTTGTTAGAGGATTTAAAAATAACAGTTTATCACTTGACCTAGCATTCACTATCTTGTCAACATGAAAACCTTTTGATACTCCTTGGGATGTATCTCAATATATAAAGGATGGTTAAATCCCACTTGGTTAAGATATTTTATGAATCAATGGTTAAAATGAAACAGTATATGATCTCTTCATAAATACAACTTAATTTTGCAAATGTTCAGATCTATTGTAAGTCCATAATACCTCTTCTGATCAATGTTCTCTTCAATTCCTTTTCTCCACTTCTTTCTTCTCGGTGAATGTTGTTGCTTCTCTATTGCTCGGTGTCTGCAGAATTATTTATCTCTTTTCATCAAATTGTATGATCAAGTCTGCATGAAGACTTCTATCTTCACCAAAATTCTCTTCAACATTCCTCTTCTTTGATAATTAATTACTTTTCTCTTTATATAGACATGATTTCACCATTTCTTGTCCTTGTTGTTTTCTTTGTTAATCACTTCTTGATCCGTAAAGCTTGCCATGCTTTATTTTAGTTTTATTCTGTAAAACTCTCTTTGTTTTCTGGAATAAAACATGCTTTAAATCTCCTTCTTATCTTTAGCTTTTAACTGATCAATGAAAACAAAGTAAACAATCAGTTAACTCTAAATATAGCTCCTGTCAGCTAAGTTGTTTTGGCATGTCCTAACTTTTGTTCCCGTCAGTCAACACTTTAGTTGTGCTCAGTGACTATTGCAGATAGCTCAGGCATCAACTTTAGTTATGTTCATTGACAACTTTAGTTAGCTCGGTAATGCTTCCTCAGGTATCTCTTGCTCGGGTAACACTGTCACTCGGTGTGTATGATTACCGATGACAAAAACTTTGTCTTTTCAGATCTTTAAGTGTTGTGATAATATGTGTATGAGAAATCATACCATATAAAGTTGACATCAATGACAATATAATACATTAACTGATTTAATGTCTTGCATTCACTTTCTGCATCTCGGTGATCATCAAATTTGTCATCTTCAAAAATTCAATTAGTTATAGTTCATCATGATCATGCTGATGATGACCCTTGTGGTGATGATGATGAGGTAGTTGCTTGTAGTAGGCAGTAGTGACATTCATGATCATATAGACAACATCATGGATCATCGTTGATATATTTTTATGATGCCTCTTTTCATGGTTACTATCATATGTATCATTTTCATAGCCTACAATATCATATTATTGAGGTGATACATTTTGACATGTATCATTTCACTTATATCATTTGGACATGTACTATCTTCACTTGCATCATTTTCAATTACATAATTTTTAATTTTTAATTATATCATTTGTACATGTATCATTTTGACTTATGTCGAATGTTGGACATGTATCATTTTGACATGTTTTTGATCTACTGGTATATTGGACTTTCACTTGTTTTAGTTATATATGATGATGATCTTATCAGTATTGACTTGTCAGTTTATATATATTGAAAGTGCTCAATGATTTTTGGATGGATATTTAGTACATATGATTATTTTAGTTTACTACTCAGGATGGATGTTGTCAAATTCAATTAAATTATAGATATTTGACTCATTTTAATTATAGATGATCATGTTATAGTAATTATCTTGTTAGTTAATTTCCATTATCAGGAAAAAGAAGATGAATTTTTATAATTTTAAAATGTCTAATATATACAGGGAGGGAAATGCAATGGAAAATTTTCTCTCCAAGTTGGCAATCAAAATGACCCCTCACCGGGGATGAAGTAGTGAAAGTTGAGTGAAGTTGAAGTTCACGATCAAAATAATAGAGGTGATTGGCTATGCATTAACTAAATATTAACACCTAACATGACCCTTTTTTAACATTTATTAATTAAATTAAAAATCATGGAACCACTATCTGTGATTTTTAATTTAATTAATATATGTCAAAAAGTGTCACATCAAATGTAAATATTTAGAGTTAATGGATCTTTAATCGACATATCAAGATGATGGATGTATAATATCTCACATATGATGTATAACCTAGCATTGATTTCACTACATCTGCATTGACTATTTTTGGAAATTTTGAGAGACATTCTTTCCTATTTTAGAGAGGCAACTGAAATTCCTTTCGTCAAGTCTATGTGGTTGGGAATTCTATTTTCTATTGAAATTTGCATATGTTGCCGCGGTGTGCAGGTAAATTATAAATGGAAGCAAATTTCTCTTTCAGAGTCCTCAAGCAGTAGATAACATTTTGGGGCCCATTTATGAGCAGAGGCTGAAGAATGTGTCCACAATGAGTGACCCATTCTTCTTGAATTTGGTCAGGGCCCTATTGGGGTGTGATTTTTTGGCATCGTAGTTTTTCTTTTTCACAAAAACTCATATTTCATTTTCATTTTATTCCTAGGGTTTTCATTTTAGGACATGAAAGGAGGTGATTAGGATTATGTCGAGATTCATGCACCCAGAATGATGATTTAGATTAGACTAAATTGTGGCAAGTGTCATTCTAGGTCATGGTTTTGTGGCTAATTACAATGATTGGTTTGGATTCCCAGGTGTTCCATACAATTTGCACATTTTTTTCTACATTGGGTTCTTTGAAACATTCCTGTGAGGAGGGCAGAGGCCTAGAGGTATTGGGCTCATATTGTGGATTATGTACATGATTGAGAGCATTTGAATGATGACCTATTCAATTTTTGCATGGTGGGGGTTTAGATGAAGTAATGACATTTGCATGGGCATACTCATGGGCATACTCATGGGTGTGCTCTTGGGCATGGGTGTGGAATTGGGGTGGTCTAAACTCATGGTCATGGGTGTGCTCGTGGGTGTGGGCATAGGCATTCAGGCTAGGGTGGTTCAGTAGTACTATGATTTTTTGATTTTTTTCATTTCTTTTGCATACTCCGGGTTGTGAATTGATTGTATACAAATTGTTGTAAATTTGATTGGCACACGAGGATAATGTGAAAATTTTGTGGGTTTGTATGTAATTACGTAGAATGTATCAAGCTAGGGGTGATTAGAATGCAATTTGAAGCTCTGTATTTTTGTGGTGCAACTCCCTTGTGTCGATATTAGGGGTGTTGGTTTTGTATATATTTGGGAAGGGGTGGAAAAAATATAGTTGAAGTTAAGAATTTTTGATGTGCACCTTCTTGGTATCGATATACGATTGTTTCTATAGGGGTTTATTCAAGTACTATGTATCTAAGCAGGGGTGGATAGAATGTATTTGAAGCATTACAATTTTGATGTGCACCTTCTTGGTGTTGATATATGGTTGTTTCAAAATTTTAATGACTTGAAGAATGTAAATCTTTTTTGTTATTATATAAATATTAAAATAAACATATTTTACTGAGAAAAAAAAATGATGTTAATTTGCATGGATGTCCACATCCGTAAAATTTCTTTATAAATGTTACCCTATAAAATATTCTAAATTCAATATGGTTTACTCCATAATCATATAATTTATTTAAGAGGCATGATATATTTAACAAATTAAATTTAAATAAAACATATTAAATTAATAAGAGATGGAAGCAAATTAAGAATAATTTTTAGAAAATAAAAAGGAAGCCAAACTAGAAGCAACCTTGGAAGAAAAACTTGGCATTATCTAGGAAGTAAAAATAGAAGCAAATTTAGAAGCAACAAAAGATGTAATAATACAAGCAACAAAAGATACAAAAATGGAAGAAATATAGATGCAAAAAGTAAATTTATATTGGAAGCAAAAGAAAAATCAAAGCCAGAAGAAAAATTGGAAGTAAACCTAGAAGCAACACAAGAAGAAAATATAGAAGTGAAAATGGAAGCAAAAAATATTCCAAAAGCAAAAGTGGGAGAAAAATTAAAATCCAAACCTGAACCAAACTCAGAAGTAAAATTGGAAGCCACACAAGCAGCAAAACTAGAAGCAAATCTGGAAGCAAATCCAGAAGTAAAATGACAAGAAACACAAGAAGAAAAATTAGAAGCCTCACTAGAAGCAACACAAGAAGCAACACAAGAAGCAAAATTGGATGCAAAAATAGACGCAAAACTAGATTTTAAAAAAAAAAAAATGGCAACCAAAATCGGAAGCAAACAAGGAAGAAAAACTGGAAGTAAAATTGGAAGCAACACAACAAGATGAATTAGAAGCTAAACAAGAAGTGCAATTGGAAGCAAATCCAGAAGAAAATGTTAGTAATAACTGAGAGGGGGGTGAATCAGTGGCCTCAAATTTTAATCCTTAAATCAACCCTTTAACTCTTATAACCACTAATTATTTCTTAAGTTATATTTTTTCCTACAAGATGAATGCCTTGAATAACTTATATCAATTTACTACTTGTCAGATTGCTCTGTTAAACCTTCTTCTTAATGTTTACCGATAAGCAATCATCTATTTACCGAAATACAGTAAATATGGAGAGTATACTGATATATCCAGAATGAATTATGTAAGATACAAAAACAGTAAATAAATGTATCATACACACATATAACACATGGATTTTAATGTGGAAACCCTGTTAAGGGAAAAAACCACTGGGACCGGTACACCAAATTTTCACTCTTCTAAAGTGAGCCCTGTTAGGATCAAACCTTGTTAAAGGTTACAAACACACTATTAGGTGTGACCTTGTTAGAGGATTTTACACATATAGGTTGTCACTTAGTATCAGGCATCTAATCCTGCCATCCTTGAATCAACTTCTCTCTTAGACTTTCAATAGGCATCAGGCATATCCAATGCTACTTTCATGAATCAACCTTTTTGGCACTCCTTGGGATGTACCTCAATATATAGAAGACTGTTAAGTCTTGCTCTATTAAGAGACTTGATGCTTCAATGGTTAAACTGAAACAATATGACCTATTTCTAATGCAACTTGAATTACAGAGTTTTCAGATCTATTTAAGTACATTACCTCTCTGATCAATGTATCAATTCAATTATTTTGTGCTCCACACTTTTTTCATTGTGATGTTGTGCTCACTATTCGTCGGTGTTTGTAGAATTCCTTAGCTCTTCTTCAACTTGATTGATCAATACTACATGAAGTTTTTCTTCATTAGTTTCTCTTTAGCATCCTCTTTTCATTCACTCCCCTTAATTCATTTTTCATGAATGTGATATTGAAAATGAATTAAGCATGTCTCTTATATAGACATGATATTCATTGTTTCTTGGTTCTTGATTCTTGGCGTGAAAAACAATCCAGCCAATTAGATTTAAAGAATAACTCCTGATTTGTCTCGTAGTTATCTTCATGCCAACTGTACAAATCATCTTTAAATCAATCACTTAACTCTGGTTGAATAAAACAAAGAAAACAACCAGTTAAGTCTATCTTTAGCTCTTGCAAGCTAGATATTTTGTCATTTTCTGAACTCTCTATTCCGTCGGTCAACTTTGTAGTTAGTTTTCGGTGAAAACTGACAATTCCATCGGTGTGACTCCAGTTAGCTTTGGGATCTCCATCCGTCAGGCATCTTTGGATTTTTTACTCATCAGGAAACTCTATTTTCAGCTCGTTGGGCATACTGTGGTTTTTCTTCATCGGGAAACACTATCTTCTGCTCGTCGGGTATCACTGTGACTTGTCTTCTTTGCCTTTTCTAATGGTGTGCACTCCGTCGGTGTTGTATGTCACTCAGTGATTACTTGACTTTTATCCATTTCTGAAAGCATAACCTTTGTTCCATTGATTCTCTGAAGTCTTTGGAATTATGTACATGACTGTACAGATGATATCATGTTGACATCAATGACAATACAAACCATTAACTGATTTAATGTCTTGCATTATCTTCAACTTAACATTATCAAACATTCAATCAGTTACATGTCATCAATCTCTCCCTTTGGCATTGATGGAAACATACTATATTATCACACTATACCATTTCTAATACAATATTAAATACAATAGTTGAGATTCATCAAACTACCAATCTTTCCCTTTTGTCAACTGATAATTGTCTGAACTTCGATAAGATTTTTTTTAGCTTAGATTTGATTCCTGTATTTCTCTTTATTTTGATGTGTTGTGACCTCTCCTTGTGTCAATTTATTTCCTTTGACTGTTCTTTCACTTTTGATGTCTTTTTCTTTTGTCAGCAACTCTCCCTTTGTATAATCTTTCATACAATTTTATCTCCCTTAGGATATAATCTCTCCATGTTGGAGTAATCTGATAATGGATAATCTATCTCTCTTTTTCCTGAAGGATGTGATAATATGGATAATCTCTCTCCCTTTGACAACAATTCCAAACAAATATTTTACAAATATCTGACATTCATGTCAAGCATTCATTTTTCTCCTAACCATAATATATTCCTTGAATTTCCCTTATCCATCAGTAATACAAAAATATGCTCTGGTGCACAGTTCTGATATATACATGTCTGTATATAGATGTATCTTTTGAAGTTCATCTCTTCTCTTGCATCAACATGATTGATATTCTAATAATATGTAGGATGATGCAGCCTTCAATCATTTTACTGACTAGTAGACAAGGGTTTGACCCCTAGTCTCTTTCTTAAGTACTCAAATGTATCCTTGGGAAGTGGCTTGGTGAAGATATCAACCAATTGTTCTTTTGATTGCACATACTCAAGTATCACCTCTTTTTCTTGAACTT
>MU226880.1:6024373-6034811 GCA_018584345.1 Thuja plicata | reverse complement strand
TATGTTTGGTAAGACACTATTATCAAAGTTATTCATCTCAAATGAAATCAGTCTTCCAATAAAACTATCTAGAGTAACATTTCTATTTTCTACTGCTCTCATTTCTTGAATGGCAGATACTCTAATAGCATAAGTAGGCAGTAAGGTTCTTAGAATTTTACTTACCACTGTGTCTTCTTCTAGTACACCTCCAACTCCTCAGATAGCATTGACTACCTCTTTAATTCTTGTGTTGTACTAAGTGATGTTTTCTCCTTCTTTCATTTTGAGATCATCAAACTTTCCTCTAAGGTTTTCTGCCTTGGCTCTAAAAACATTTTTGTCACCACCATGTACAAGCTTCAATTTTTCCCACATTTTCTTTGCAGTTTTGCATTCTTTGACATCTTCAAATTTAGCATCAAAGAGTGAGGAAGCAAGCTCTATCATCATGTTGTTATTTTCATGCTTCTCTCTCATTTTTTCAACTGTTGGTGCTCCTGTGGGTAACACATATTCAATTTCTAGGAATTGAGTAACATCATTACCAATACCTGAGAAGTGGAGTCTTATCTTGCCCTGCCATGAAGCAAAATTATCTTTGTTCAAATTGGGCACATCTCGTTTGTTCATCTTGTGATCTTTGGCTTAGGTCTTGAAACCTTCCTTCTAAACACACAAGCTCTGATACTAATTGTTAGTAATAACTGGGGGGGGGTGAATCAGTGGCCTCAAATTTTAATCCTTAAATCAACCCTTTAACTCTTATAACCACCAATTATTTCTTAATTTATCTTTTGTCCTACAAGATTATTTCCTTGAATAACTTATATCAATTTACTACTTGTCAGATTACTCTGTTAAACCTTCTTCTTAATGTTTACTTATAAGCAATCATCTATTTATCAAAATATAGTAAATATGCATAGTATACCGATATATCCAGAATGAATTATGTAAGATACAAAATAGTAAAGAAATGCATCATACACACATATAACACATGGATTTTAACATGGAAACCCTGTTAAGGGAAAAAACCACTGGGACCGGTACCCCAAATTTTCACTCTTTTGAAGTGAGCCCTATTAGGAGCCAACCCTGTTAAAGATTACAAACACACAGTTAGGTGTGACCTTGTTAGAGGATTTTACACATATAGGTTGTCACTTAGTATCAGGCATCTAATGCTACCATCCTTGAATCAGCCTCTCTCTTAGACTTTCAATAGGCATCGGGAATATCCAATGCTACTTTCATGAATCAACCTTTTTGGCACTCCTTGGGATGTACCTCAATATATAGAAGACTGTTAAATCCTGCTTTGTTAAGAGACTTGATGCTTCAATGGTTAAAATGAAACAATATGACCTATTTCTAATGCAACTTGAATTACAGATTTTTAGATCTATTTAAGTACATTTCCTCTCTGATCAATGTATCAAATCAATTCTTTTGTGCTCCACACTTTCTACTCTGTGATGTTGTGCTCACTGTTCTTTGGTGTCTGTAGAATTCCTTAGCTCTTCTTCAGCTTGATTGATCAGTACTGCACAAATTTTTTCTTCATTAGTTTCTCTTCAGCATCCTCTTTTCATTCACTTCCCTTAATCCCTTTTTCATGAATGTGATATTGAAAATGAATTAAGCTTGTCTCTTATATAGACATGATATTCATTGTTTCTTGATTCTTGATCCTTGGCGTGAAAAACAATCTAGCCAATTAGATTTAAATCATAACTCTTAATTTGTCTCATAGTTATCTTCATGCCAACTGTACAAATCATCTTTAAATCAATCACTTAACTCTAGTGGAATAAAACAAAGAAAACAACAAGTTAAGTCTATCTTTAGCTCTTTCCAGCTAGATATTTTGTCATTTTCTGAACTCTCTATTCCGTCGGTCAACTCAGCAATTAGTCATCAGTGAAAAGTGATAGTTCCATCGGTGTGACTCCAGTTAGCTTTGGGATCTCCATTCATCGGGCATCATTGGATTTTTTACTCGTTGGGAAACTCTATTTTTAGCTTGTCAGGCATCTTGTAGTTTTTCTTCGTCGAGCAACACTATCTTTTGCTTGTCAGGTATCATTGTGACTTTTCTTCTTTGCCTTTTCCGATGGTGTGCACTTCATTGGTGTTGTCTATCACTTAGTGAATACTTGAATTTTATGCAGTGTTGAAAGCTTAACCTTTGTTCCATTGATTCTCTGAAGTCTTTGGCATTATGTACATGACCGTATAGATGATATCAAGTTGACATCAATGACAATACAAACCATTAACTAATTTAATAAATTGCATTATCTTCAACTTAACATTATCAAACATTCAATCAATTACATGTCATCAGATAATTCAGAAGCAAATCCAAAAGAAAAGTCAGAACCAACAAAAGAAGAAAAATTAGAAGCCAGACCTGGCGCAATACCCGATGTCATACACGGAGTAATACTTGGTGCCAAGGGTCACGGTTGTTGCCTTTATTTTTTGATTCCAAAAGGGATGCTATATCTATGTTGGCACTATTGTCGACATTAATTATGGTTTAAAAGGTAGCACAAAATGTGTTGTAAAATGTGGCGCACAAAGAAGCAAGCAGTTGGGTGTGAGTTTGGGCGCCGAGTGAAGATCTCATTTTAGCGACAAAATAACACAAAAATATGATGTTATTTTAGGTGCTAATCGCCTATTTTTTTGTAGTGTATCCTTCCACACCATAAATATATCTAATGAAGATACATTTCACAACCTTGTTCTTCAAATTTGTTTGCAAATTTTCTCCTTTGGTACATCTATATATGCCTCACAACCAAAACTCTTATATTTATAAATGAAGGTTTCTAACCTAACCATGCATCCATAGGTGTTTTATCAACAAGAGTTGATATAGGAGACCTGTTAGTCAGGTAGAAAACAATGGCAACCACTTCAACCTAAAAAAGAATTTCTAGACCAATACTGCTCAACATACTCCTAGCCTTCTCCATCAATGTCATATTCATTCTTTATAAAAATCCATTCTACTATGGAAAATATAGAGTATTATTCTTTCAATTAATACCAAATTATTTATAGCAATGTAATATTGATAATATGACCTAACTCTTCCTTCATAATAATTTTTCTTGGATTTGTAATTTTGGAGCCGTTATTTTGTTCCTTGTCAATGGTAGGGTTTCTATAGTGGTTGTGAGGATTCATGATCTCCATTGGAGATGGCCCTCTTTGGCTCTGGAAGGAATGTGTCTTCCAGAATGAGTAGCATTTTTGTGCCTCATCCTTTATTGCACTATGGATCCCTTGGTTTTCAAGGGAAGGGAGGTTCATTTGCATGCTCCTACAAGTCTGAAAAACATGTATATTTTTCCCAATATGGCATCAAAAATGAAAGATGGAGGGAAGATCCGCCTAGTGAATATGGATGACACTGGGGTTGGAAGGATTCTTATGTCAATATTGTATATTTTGAGTGACCTTCAATCAATACAAATAGCGGTTGCCATGATTCACCTCTATCTCATAGGATGTAAAGGAGTAACTTCAAAGGTTTTGAAAAGGGTGACGCTTCTAGGGAAGGAATAGAGATTTTGGGGGGTGAAAAGAAGAAGAAAATATGTTGTTTGGGGGATAAGGAGAATAGGTTAGGGTTCTATTACTTGAGCCAGGAAATAAGGGAAAGGGTAGAGGTGGTTAGGTAAAGATTGGATGAAAACCCTTGAAGAAAGGCCAATGGTATGTTTTGAAGGAGAGATTGAAGAAGAGATGGCTGAAAAATAGAAGTTTTTCAGAGAGAGGGGTTTGGTTGGGATATTTAAGGGTTTTTGGCCCAATCCTAGTGAGTTGCATAGATGGATATCGATTAAGTAGAGCCCCATTTTAGATGGACAGATACAGATTTACCCTGGAGCATGAGGGTATTTTTGTGGTGGTATTTGATATTATGAAGGATAGAAAGAAAATCATAGATGAATCTCACTAGTGTTGGGAAAACATATATGTATTGTTGTTGAAGCCTTGGTATACACCCTTCAACCTATCTTCTGAATCCTTCAATAAAATCCTGGTATGGGTAAGACTTCCAAATATTCTACTATAGTTTTGGTGTGATTCTTTTTTTGAGGTTATTGCGCATTCTTTGGGTAGATTCCTGGGGATTGATGAGGGTTATCAATATTTATTGCGTACGACCTTTGCTCACATTTTGGTCAAGATGGATTTGTCAAATAATTCTCCAGCTGATCTCTCCTTTAAAAGGGAAAAATAGGCTTGGGTATAGCTTGTGGACTATGAAGGGATCTCATTTAGGTGTAGAAAATGTTACTAGACCAACCATGTTGCAACCAATTGCACCAAGAAGAGTTCTCATAATCAAGCCACTTGGTGGAAGGAATGTTCCTATCAGATGTATAATGTGGAGAAAACAATATTAAGAGTGTTAAGGATCTTCATGAGGCGGAAATAGAAAAGGATTCTGAAATTGTCTCAAATTCAATTTTGAGACAGATACCTGAAATTAGTCAACAAGGTTTGGAGATCATAACCCCAAAAAATATTTAAAAAAATTTCTTGAGACCCGAGATAATGGAAACAAACATGATCCAAGAAATATACCATGTTGTGATACAAGGGGGAAAGTTTGATACCTCTAGTGTGGCTCGAGGAGGAACTGAAAGTAAGAGTAAAGTTGGTATCATTCATGTTTCTAGTTTTGATTTTGTCGGAGCAGTGGAAAGTGATTTTTCAGATTATGGAGGGGATAGGAGAAGAGTAGGTGAATCTATTTTGTAGTGGTAGAAGGAAGCCACATAGATGGAGGAAGGATAGTAGGTTGTAAAAGGAAAGAAGGAAAAGAAATCAAAGAAGGGTGGATCCTTTGACATGATTCTTCGCACACACACTAAAGGTGGAGCAATGAGGGAGACTTAGTTGTTTGATTGGTCTTAGGATTCATCTTGGAAAAAGGGTGTTTGTGGAGGTGGTTCCCTTGTTGTAACCACTCCTGGTTCAAGCTAGGCTAAATCCTATTTTATTATTAATAAAAAATTTATCGATAAAAAAATACCAAATTCTTTATTAAAAAATATCAAAAAAACATTAGAGAAAATTTAACCACCATTATGATTCCTCAAACATTTTATTTTCTTTCTAGTCTGCAACTCAACCATTGCTTTATATTTTTGGAATTGACTAAAAAAATATAGATTTACTCATTAAAAAATTTATTCATGTCCTTATGCAACGAACATAAATAAATGTAACATAATATATGTATTTTCCAATTGAAAGAATATTTGCAAGACCAAAAAAGTATTAATGAAAAAGATCTAACACACCACAAGATTTATGAGAAATTGAATAAAACTAAACATCTTGTTTTATTTTTAAGAAAAGCAATGCTCACATAAATTAAAATGAATATTTATGACGCTTCTCATTCTTCTTGCATTTTTATTTAGGTCTTCCATGAATAATTATGGCCTCTTTGACACTGGTGATGAGACCATTTTACTGTCTCTATTATATTAATCCTTATACTCTATTTTTAAGTATTATCAGAACAATTGTGAACTTTTAGTCAGTTGAACTTATGTCACGTACAGATAAAACCATTAAACCCATGGGTGGAATAGATATGTCATACTATGCCAATATTATATATATGTTGCAGTATTTCATATAATAATCAAAATGTATGTTCTAACATCTGGATTAATTTGAATAAGCTACTTGTATAAATATCTTTTGCATGATAACTAATCCTGCCAGGAAGTAGGAGTCACTGGGAGTGGTCGACAGCATTAAATGAGGACATTAAAGACCAACTTTGAATGGATACGCCATCATGGCATCAGAAGATATGGCTACCACAAATAAGGAGCCATTGTTTCAGAGATGCATGAATGTAGCTTTGTTATATTCCCTCCGTATTCCCAGCATGTTGACTAGGTCACCCAGACTTCATTGCATATGTCGTGGGCTATTGCGTTTCCTATTTTTTCCTCTTTGGCGTGGTTTTAGTTAGATAGTTCCTTTTTCTGTTTTGAAATAAAGAAGTCAATCCTCTATCTATAGGGATGAGATTGATAGTTTGTAAGTTTGGAGATTTTTGGAATACATTGTTCTATTGTATCTTGCACAACAAGTTCATTTCTGATTTTATGTATCATTTGCATGTAATCAGTTTTGAAAGATTATGAAGTAACTTTTGGTTCATATTTTGTGTTCATAGATTAGCAGAAGCCGACCAAGGGGCCCACTTGGTAGGCGGATTAGAATAGAAGTAGAATAGATTTACTTTCTTCATTTCCAGCATTCTAGATATAAGATTACAGTTTCTTCCTGCAGCATTGTACTTTGTGAATGTTCCTACAGTACCTGCAAGGCTAGATATAGTGAATGCTCTAGGTTGAAAGAATAGGTTTAAGTAGAGTTTGCAAGTTGTAGCATTCATTTTAGTAAGGTTTAAGTGTGTTTCCCTTCCTGTAGTCCTAGTATAGATTCCTTCCATGTATTTTACTTTCCTGCAGCATAAGTAGAGTGACTGTTTAAGGAACTTATTGCACATACTGTGCCATACCATTTCAAGTATACGTCACTGGGTTGAAAAACTAAATACACCTCATGGTGGGAGAAGTGATCCTTAGATTGAATAAACTATTCCTAAGAGAGGCTTTGGGCATGATTACTAAGCACCTATTGTGAGGCGGTTCATTTTTGGCACCGCTGCCAGGGATGGTGTCAAGCTAAGAAACTTTCTAAGTCATTTTTTATTCTTTTAGCTAGTTTAGTGGTTTGTGGTCCTAAATTTGCTTCACCAGTGTGAAGAATTCATTTGCATGCATCGAATGGGAAGAAGAAGAGATGAATAAGGCATATTTCTTCTAGGAGAGTCTACAAATTTGAGTGAACAAGTTGAATAAGTTGAGTTACCTTTTGTTGACGCAAGTCCCGAGTTTCCCACAGCATCTTCCTCTTAACCAGAGCCTTTAGACATAAGTGGTCTTCGGCCTTTTGGTGAAATCTTGGCCATCTTTCTTGATAATTCTTACCCAAACGCACCTGATGTTAACAATCCTATGGCTAATATTCCTTTCCAACAACAACTCCTAATATCTCCAGTAATGGCACAACCTACTTTCCTGTTTCCTCTACCTAGCTTCATAAACAATGCCAATCTTAAAAATATATCCCTGCTACACTTCCAAATTTTTATGGCCTAATAACCAAAGATCCTGACACCTTTTTGTTCGAGTTTGATATCCTTTGTCATAGCTTTGACTATAGCACAGATGCCCACAAACTCAAACTGTTTCTAGCAACACTAAAAGAGTCAGCCTTACGATGGTTCATGGGCTTAGGAGCAAATGTAGTAGGCACATGGGATGAGATGCAGACTCTATTTATCCAGAAATACAAAGAATATTGCAAGGGGAGTGACCCAAGGGGAGATGACATTTTTAAAATGTTGCAGAAGGAGGAAAAAACCTTGGAGGACTATGTTTCACGTTTCTTATATACCATGTAGAAGAATCCCCAACATGTTCTAGCGGAGGATTCACAGAAATTATTCTTCTTCAGAGGAGTAAACGATAGCTATTTAGAAGCATTGGACCTCATGGCTAGTGGGGATATATCCCAATCCTCCTGGGATGATCTCAATAAAATCTATCTCAACTACTCGAGATCAACTAGGAAGAAAAGCAGAGGATATCAGTATATAGTCATTAAAGGGAACAGTTCGGGCGTTTCCAAGTTGGAGATATCCAATTTTCTTGCAGATTTCAAGCAAGGCATCATTAATGATGTCTCTATGCATCTTGACACCTTGACTACTAAGAAGAAACATGTAGACCCTAAATTTTGGTTAGCTCAGTACTATCCTCATTGTCGTAAATAAAAGAAAGACTGTGGATGCAAGCTGGTGGTGAACCTAGAATATCAACAATTACCTACTGAGCAGATGAAGATAGAAGGAGACGATGAGTAAGTGTTCTTCATTGCTCAATGTCGACCATGGGCTTCAAGACAAGGTATGCCTCAGGACCCATTACAAATTTCAAATCCTTACAATAGTCAATGGAAAAACCAAAGTTATCAGAATACTCCTCAGTACTCTTAGCCAACCTGAAATAACCAGTGGCCTAACCAGCAGAATAACCAGTGGGCTAACTAGCAGAATAAATAGTGGCCTAACTAGAAAAATAAATGGCAACCACCACAAGGAAATTGGCAAAAAAATAACTGATGGAGGGGGCCTCCACAGTGGCCTAACCAAAATCCTACTTTTCTACAATTTCCACCTCTAGTACCTCCTCATGCAATAATGCCACCTCCCACAACCACTATGTCCTAATCCAAATTAGACCCAATTACCTACTCAGCCACAACCTAATCCAAATAATAAGAAATAGCAATAGCCAATGTATACCACTGATACACAGCAGTATCTTGCCTACACTCTAGAGATATCTGACATCCATTTGAGGTCAGGTACTACTCTTCCTACACCCGAACATCCTATTATCACAGAAGTTGCAGACACTCTTGCAGCATTAGCACCTCTTCCAGAGGCTACATTACAAGATACCACCCAGTCAACTCAAAAATCTAGCAAAATTGGTGTTGAAACCTCAGTTGACACTCCTTTTCCACAAAGGCTCACAATAGAAAATCCTATATCCCAAGAGGAAATGTTGTTTGATATTCTTGAGTAGCTGAATAATATAAACATCCAACTACCTCTATTTCAAGCTATCAAAGACGTTTCTATCTATGGAAAAGCTATTAAGGACACATGCCTTAAAAATCCTGGAAGGAAAAAGAAGGACCCTCTAATAGTTCATGTAGTAGGGAAACTTGCAGATATCATGTTGGGAAAGGTAGTTATACCCAAGTATTCAGACCCTAGAATTCTAGTAGTTGACTTGATAATTAATGGGCAATCTGTTAGAAATGCTTTAGTTGATTTGGGAGTAGCCATAAATGTAATGACTAAAGATACAATGCACAGACTAAGTATAGAGGGCTTGAGAACAACTCCAACAGTGTTACAACTTGATGATAGTTCAACAGTCACTCTATATGGTCTTATAGAAGATGTGGTAGTCACCTTAGACTCATGGGAATACCCTACTAATTTTCTTATCTTATCACCAAAAGTGAATTTTGCTGGCTATCCAGTCATCCTAGGGATACCTTGGTTAGCCACCACTGATGCAAAAATTAGTTGCAGATCAGTAAGTATGACAATTTCAAATGTTCAGGCAATAAAGAAGCTAGCACTCTATCCTCCTGCCCAGCCTCATCCAAACTTGAGAGATCCTATTTGGCTAGAACTAGGGGATGAGGGAGAAGAGGTCAACTTTGTTTCCCAACTTATGATGATGCATAGATAGTCTTTTCTGAAAATGCAAGAGGAAGATGATGTAATACATAGTATTCTTACCAATGAGTGCATAGTAGAAAAAGATGTTTCTGAAAGTGCTATTCTGCAACTATGTACCTATGAGGACTGTGTCTTTCCAGAAAGCCCTGAGATAATTAGCCAATTGTTACCTGTGAAGTAGCTATAAGCCCAGTACCTAAGATGTCAATGCTAGTGCTAACAACTACTGTGGAAATTTCTCCAGGTCACAATCTCCATGTGAACAACAAGTTTCCACCCCCACAATTGGCATTGTTAACAAAACTCTTGCGTAAGCATGAGAAAGCCTTTGCTTGGGATTATGGAGACATGCTAGGTTTGAAACCGAAACCTTGCACCCATAGGATCTACATTAATGATGGCATCTTACCACTCCATCAGCCTCAAAGAAAGGATAAATCAAGCATTGAGAGAAATAGTCAAAAGTGAATTACAAAAATTATTAGATGCTTGTTTCATCTATCCAATCTCTGATAGCAAGTGGGTATCACCTTTGGTCATTGTACCTAAGAAAGGAGGGAAATGGCGAATATGTGTGGATTACAGAGAGTTGAATAACACCATAAAGAAGGATCATTTTCCTTTACCCTTTATTGATCAAGTGTCATGCCTCGCAAGGGAGCCAAGAAAGAGAACAAAGATTATCTTTAGAAATGAAAACCTAAGTAACGAATTATTAAAAATTTTGAACTTTAAAAGATTTGCCTAACCAATCCATAAACATCATTTAACTTACAATCTTTCCAAGGTTACCTAATAGTACATTTATAATTATTTTAAGATCATTAAGTGTACTAACTCTTATCGCACAACCTTTAAAATTTTGTAGAGAGAAATATAAATGCTATCCTTTGATTACTAACCAATTAATTCCATCAATATTCCCTAAACCTTCTTTCATAAATATTTAAAGCATAATCTTTGTAAAAGAATTTATCTAGGAGTTAAACTATTTCTCATATGAAATTAACACATTGATTTTACTAACTTTTCTTGAACGATAGTAATAAGAAACATGCCACTTTTCTTGAA
>MU226880.1:5978519-5989013 GCA_018584345.1 Thuja plicata | reverse complement strand
TAGTATTTCAGACAGAAAAATGACCATCCTTGTAACAGTCGTCTTGGGGTCCTTTTATAGCACAAGGATATAACAAGCTACAGACACCTGGGAAGGATTACCGACTGCTTACAACAACTTTGCAACAGCTAATTAACAAGGTGGCAGCTAATTAACAAGGCTTATTCTTCGTGGCTTAACCATATCTGATCCATCCTTTTTTCTTCCCATCTGTTCTTCTTTGACGGTAGGCCAATTCTAGCTTGACAACAGCTCCCACCTACCTAGTATCTGTGGCAGCTCTTAGCCTCAGACACAAATTTTTCCATGTCTTTCTTCTGTTTTGCACCATTTTATGCTTTGTGAAAATCTCATATTTATACATATACTGCCCAGAAATTACCAGAAAATGACACATGGCACATTTCCATTGGCTGTTGCAAACTGGTCTTTGACTATTTTAACCTCAGATTTATCTGGCGACCTAGTGACCAGCAGTTTTCTCCATGTCGCGGCTGGTATCTCCGGTTTCTAGCTACTTCGCGACTAACCGCTAGCAGTTAGTCGCCAAGTCTGGGTGGCTTACTTTCATGCTCAAGCGACTGCATGACTGACTTTTGCCTTTAACCACCATGGTTATCTCCTTGTCGCCAAAGTCTTAATCTCTATTTCACGACTACGCGACAATGCTTAATCGCCAAGTCGGGGGATATAAGTCCTGAGCATTTAATTTTACCTTGACATATTAAAAGCACCCCTCTTTTGCTTCTTGCAACCATGCGACATACCCTTATCACCAAGTCAGGAGGACTTCTTCCTTAGGGCACCTTTCTTCTCAGACACTGCGACCACCGTCAGATCCTTTTACTCCTTCATCTAACGACCGTCGTTTAATCGCCAGATTTTCATGCCTGCCCTTAAATCTTTCTCAGACACTGCGACTAAAGGGAAAAAGCACTTAGTCTCGAAGTCACTGAATCCTTTTTCTTCCTCTGGCGACTATGAACTGATCCTTTGATATCCAATCACCTTCTGACAGATGTCACACAATCATTAGCTCACTAAATGCATACTGGAGAACTGAGTCATCATCCTGTTCTGGTGACATCCCGACTGAGGATTCTGTAAACCACAAACGGTCAGTCACGAAGTCTGAATCAAAATCCCTTAACCACTGCTTCATTTCGAGACCACACAACTGAAGGCCTGACTTAACTATCAACTTTGATTGATCTAGCGACAAAGCGACAAAAGGTAATCGCTGAGTCTGGGAATAATTTCTTAACCACTGAGAATCTGCTGCGATCACCAGACTAAGCAGTGGGTCCCATCTGTATACAACCTTATGACATGGTTATCCCGTGACTACCTGACATGAAAGGAATCGCTAAGTCTCAGAAGGCTGAAGGAATATTTGGAAGTTAAACAAGGCTACGCGACATGAGGAAAAAGCAAAGTCGGGAAAAGAGATGGAATGTTCATCTGGGATAACGCGACGAGGTGACTTCAAATTAAACACATGCGCTAAGTGGATGGAAAAGTAACTACGAAACAGAAGCACTAAGATCTAGGGTTTATTTCTTTTGCATGGCAAAGTACAGAATTTGAAACAAGAAAAACCCGGGAAAAGCAAAAGCTAAGAAATTCAAATTTTTCAACACAGTGCTAACACAATCTATGGTGGATCTTCATTAAAGCAAGAAGGCTCTCTCTTTAGATCTACTATTTTCAACATTCAAGCATTCAAAGGACATTGCCATGGGGTAGCAATTATAGATTGTGAGTTGATAGGAATACTTTAGCCTTGGGGGCTTGGTATGCTTTCTTTTTCGTATTCAAATCTATGCATTGCTTTCTCATTTCCATGTTATGTTAGGATTGTTAATCTAGAAGATTAGATCTTAATATTGCATGTTTACAAGCTCTCTTCAAGAGATCAATACACACACACATTACATTCTATATTCGACTATTCATGGAGGTGGAGATCACCAAAATAGGGGTTTGACTAAGGAAAAACCCTATATAGCCACCCCAAAATCCCTCTTTTCAGATATTTGCAGGTGCTATTTTCAAGAGTTGCAGGTGCAGAATAGCAGATTAGAGATCAGATCTGGATACCCTTTTCAGTTTTCTTTTGGATGGTGCAAACAAAGTCACTTTCAGATCTGTGCAGGTCAGGGTCGACATTATTGGGTTAGGGTTGACATTTATGGGTCAAGGTCAACCTTTTTCATAAGATGACATCAGAACAGAAAATGATTTCTGGGTTTTGTTCGTCTCTGCGTTCCGGTTCAAAATCAACTATCAGATTTTCTAGAAACTCAATATAAACCTCAAAAATGAGTTTTTCCAGATCTTCTATGTTATGAGGTAGGTATCTTGTTCATTTATTTCTTATATGTTCCTCAAGCTATTTTATCATAAAGATTAAGTGTAAGAAAACATAAACTTGGCCTTAGGATTTCACTTTATTATATTACACAAATCTTATTTAGGGAATCCTTCTTGTGCCACTATCTTTTATCTTACACATACTCAGGCTTACACAAAATATAACTAGTGGTAAAATAAAACCTTATACTACAACACCATGTGAATACAATACCATCGACACCACAATTAATATTGGGTACTGATTTTTGACTTTATTAATATTTCCCAAAATCAAATTGTATAGTCAGAAAATGGAAGCACTTCCATTGTGGACTGGTTTATCCTTCTGAGTAATTGGTTTTGGGGTCATATCAAGCACCTTGAATGTGTTCCTAATTTAGAACTGGCTTTCCCCCTGCTCTGCCCCAATTCTCCACCTTTCTCTAGCCAACTTCTGGCATTCTGGACTGTAAATATAAGATCTTTGACCTCAGGGCCAGGTTTGAACTTTTGGGTCTATGTTGACCTTGACCCTGACCTAGGTCAAGGAAAACCTCACCCATAACCTAGGTCAAGTTCAACCTTGACCTTGACCCAGGGTCCAGATTTTAGGGTCCCACAGTTTTTGGATGTCGGTCTTTGAAAAAGGTTAATTCCCACTTCCGAGTCAGCTGTTTTGGGTTCCAAAGCGATGATTCCTAAATTATATTTAACATAGGTCCTCTCCTAGGGGTAAAGGTATTTAATAATAATTTAATTCTCCTATGTCTGCCTCCTTATAATATTGTGCCCTAATTTCATATAAAATGAAGCCTTTCTCTCTCATTTTCTCTAACCATCAACTAAGAGATATTGAGAAACTAAGTCCTCTATTGAATCCTAATTATCAAGTGAAGTTCAAGCAATAAATCAAGCAATATTTGAAACAAGGATTCATCCATAATCAATAATTCAATCATCCATTCATCAAAGAGATCCATGAGAGGCCATTGAAGGATTCAAGCTACATAGTGCCCTTTTTGGTGATCTCTCCATCCACTTTCTTCCAAGCCTCTTCATAATCAAGAACCCATTCAAGATTTGGTGTTGGAGATCTATAAGAAATTTATTGAAGACATCCTACATTCTAAATTCTATATCCATTGGTGCATACCTACTTGTGGATTCAAGGATTCGAACCCTCCACAAGGACTTTTACAAGCAAGGTGAATTTATGCATTTACTTTGTTTACTTCTGCAATTTCAATTATATATATTTGAGGTTAATTCCAAAATAGGGGTTTGACCAAGGCAAACCCCTTCCCCTCAACAAAAAAATCTCTTTTTCTTGCAGGTACAAGTTCAAGATTGAAGATTTGAACTCAGATCTAGATACCCTTTTCAGTGAACTATCAGGATCTGCAAATAGATTTTCTGTCGGACCTGTGCAAGTCAGGGTTGAGATTATTGGGTCAAGGGTGAGATTAATGGGTCAAGGTCAACCTTTTTCATAATATGGTATCGGATTGGAAAAATAGTTTTGGGTTTTGTTCGTCTCTGAATTCCAATTCTGGATCATACTTCAGATTTTCCAGAAATAGAGTACAAACCTCATAAAATAGCATTCTTTGATCTACAATTCTTTATGGTTAGTACTTCCTCTCATCCTTTCCAATTACTGTTATATATCATATCTACTTAATAATAAAATATAATTTAATATCTTCTTCCTTTCTCTCATTTCCAAATGGTTGATTCATTTGTGTATTGATCCTTTAGGGTTAATCAATTTGGATCTTTCATTTGTGCATTTGGGGGTAAAAGAGGAACATCTTATCTTCCTTCCCCCTACATGATTAATCACATTACACAATACACATCACATAAATTACAAATTAAATGTAAAGGTTAAGAAAATACAACACCCCTAACAATCAATCATCTCCAATTTTCTTCGTTTACATTTTGGTGAACCCGCGATAGACAACTCTTTCTTTTTGGTGTTAGATTTACATGTTTATGCTAGATCTTGCATGTTCTTTCAACTAAATTTAAAATTCATAAATAAATATCTTGTGTTAGTTCATTTGCATTGCATTGGTGTATGATCTTTACCACTTCTAGTCCTACATATAGTATCCTAGTTAGAAGAAGCCGTAGACTTATGGGTTCCTTTGATCCCAAGTCTTCCTCTCCTTTCCTTATGATCTCGGATGATAACTTGATAAATCATGATTCCAATCCTTCTATGGAGCATAACTCACTCATCTCATGATGAGGATGATTCCTTAAGAGTTCCTCTTGAACAAGTGTAAAAAATCTCAATTGAACTTGATAAAATGGGAAATTGGCTCATCCAAGAAAACCATAATCAAGATTCTATCCAAGCTATAGAGGCTATTAAGAAATTTCTCCATGATAATGATCAAGGTGTTAACTTCTTATGTGGTCTTACTCATCTTGTGTATTCAAATTTTAAACCTTTAGATCAAGAGGCTCAAGAATTAGGATATACACCTCTTATCACTAGTCAGGGACCTTCTTCCACTCCTAGAATTCATACTTATACTCCTCCTTTTATGACTACATCTATCCCAATTGCATCTATTCCTGTGAGTTCTCCTCTGATATCTTTACCTACCTCACAACCTTCATATCATAATGTACCTTTTACTTATTCTAATCCCCTTCCAACTGTGGTTCCTAATGTTCCACCGGTTGTGTCTTCTATTCATGTTTCTTCCTACACTTTCCCTAGTGTTCCTAACATTTCTATGCCACATGTTTCCTCTAATGATTCCATAATCATTAGTTTGGCTCAAATTGTGTCATATTTACAACAACTTTCATCCTTAACCCAATCCAAGTTTAGCATTCTTACATGTGACATGGGTAGTCCTTTATCCTTAGACATCATTCGTGTTGTTGTCCCTCAATAAGCCGATATGCCTCATCTTGAGAATTACAATGGTAAAGGCGATCTTGTCACTCATGTTAAAACATTCAAATCCTTTGTAGTGATTATGCTCATGACCATAGGATTTTAGCTAAATTGTTTGCTAGAAATTTTCATGATAAGGCTTTGCAATGGTATTGTTCTTTACCTCCTTTTTCAATTGACTCTTTTCCTAAACTTGCTAATGCCTTTATCCAACAATTTCAAAATAACATTGGTCCACAATTTTCCTTAACTAATTTAATGCATTGTAAACAAAACATTAAGGAAAATTTGACTAATTTCATTGGTAGATTTAAGCATTTGTATGTTCATATTTCTTATCTTGTTCCTGATATTTATATTCAACACATGTTTATTTCAAATTTACAAAAGGATATTAGAGATAAGAATCTACTTACTGAATTTACCACTTTTCAACAACTTTGTGCAGCACTTCACCATTATCAGTTACAAGTGAGTCAATTTGAGAGCAACACTCCTTTGGCTCCTATTCATGTTGATAAGAGTGACAATGCTCCTAATCCTAATAAGTTTCAGAAACCTAACAATTATGTCAATATTAATAAATAGATGAATGCGGTTTCTGATCAAGTTACTGTTACATCCAATAATGCCACTTCTGCATCCACTGCCTTTCGTATGAATCGTACGTTTACTCCTCTCTCTGAAACTTTGCATTCTATAATGAGTAGGTTGTTAAGTGCTAATATGATTACCTTTCCTCCTATTCAACCTCTTCTCCCTACCATGATAGCATCCAAATTATTTGATTCTAAAGCTTTTTTTCAATACCATTGCCAGAATAGCCATGATATTGAAAAATGTTATTCTCTAAAGCATAAAATTCAAGATTTAATTGATTCTAAAGCTTTGTCTGTTGATAATTTTGATGGTAGTGGGAATAAATCTATTTCTCCTCCTAATCAAAACCTTCAAATCTATACGAATCCTTTACCTACACATGATACTAATACCATAGCTCAACCATCTTCTGTGGATATTGTTTATGATTCAAATATGGATGATCTTAATTACATTGTTAATCATGTGGAGAGTGTTGTTTCATCTCAACCTACTGCTCAAGATCCTTCACCTCTACTTCAACTTCTTGTTCCACCTAAAACTCAAAAACAAACTAAGGATAAGCGACCCAGGGAACTTTTAATCACCTTTGATGATTCTGAAATGATTAAAGCTCTTGATGGTCCCCTTTATATCTATGCTAGGATTGCTAAGATACCTACTCGTGGTTGTCTTTTTGATCCCACATCTTTAATAAATGTCATTACTGAGGAAAATCATTTTATGAAAAACTTACAACTTGATTGCTATGATCCATCTGATGCATGGATCCAAACTTGTAATGGTTTTCATTATCCTGCACTTGGTTCTATCAACTTACTAGTTGAAATTTGTAGTAAAGTTGTAGATACAACCTTTATTTTTATTCCTACTTCTGATCAATTTCAAATCAAAATTGGTTTACCCTAGATAACTGCTATGCATGTTATTTCTTCTCCTATTCATAAATGTCTTAAGTTCATTCATAATGGAGAAGTCAAAATGATTAACCATAGTTTGTATCAACCTTCTAGGCCTAGAGATTGTGCTACTCTTGATTTTTTTTGGACTTCATTACCTAACTCATGTTCTCCTCGCCCTGATCATCTTTTTTGCTCATATAAAGCTTACAAACATCATAAAATTGTTGAGTTAAGAAAACTCAGATAGATCTCAACCATGGTCTTTTGCCTACTCCTTCCATACCTCCTTTAGCCATTACTTCCAATTCTAATAATCAAACTTTTACTGTTTCATTACAACCCATTGAGAATCCTCCTATAGAACCTGTGAAGGAATCTGTGGTCATTCCTCCTAGTCCTCAACATGTGGTAAGCAAAGAAAAATGCAATAAATCTACTAATGAATGTTGTAAGAAGCGTAGAGCTAATGCTAGGGCCCGTGCTTCTCTTCTTTGAAACTCTTTACCTTCTTTTGACCAACCTATGCCTGATGTATTGAAAGAAGTCAATATTCATAATGATGTTAAGATGAATGATTGTGATGATCCTATTCGCATCTTAGATCCCATTTCAATTAATATTGATGAGGAGGATACTTTAGATGATCCTATTGATCTTAGTGATGAATATGAGACCATTGATCTTTATACTGACTTACCTCACATTCTTTCAACTCAATTAACAATTTCACCTAGTATCGAGCAACACAATTCTCAAGAGGATCCTTGTTTGGAACTAGCTATCATTCCTGCTTTATTGGATATAGTCCCTCTTGCGAGTTTCCCACCTACCCTAAATGATGTAAACCAAGATAGGGAGGGTTGGCGATGTGCTTGATTGGCCTATCCTTCATGGTAGCCCTTTTTGTGTTTGCATGTTGTACTGTGCTTCTACTATAATGTGTCTGCTAAATGTTTGTTAGATTCTTTTATATGACCCTTGTTACTTTGTTGGTGCAAGGTGATAAAAGATTCAAACCTATTGTACAATTCCTCTATATGTATCTTTATTCTTATATATGTTGTTTCTATGTTATGTTATACTTGTGCTATTGTTCATAAAAATTTCCCTTCTATAATCTGCTTGGATCTACGACATGGTAGCACTGATTCTTTTTGGTCTCCAGGTTGTGGTCCGAAAAGATTCTTCTTCGTAACTCTTAAGTTTCTTTCCTCCATTGTGATTGTAGTTCTACTTTCTTTGGGGAATGATGTCAATTAATTTGCAATAATATCATATTTATATGTATATCTTATCTTATGATCATACTGACCCCATAGTAGGTAGATCTCTTTTGTGTTCTTATGTATGTTTATGTTTTATTTTCCTTGATTTGTCTTCATTTGGGGGCATCTCATAGTGGAAATGTAATCTGTAGAGTTGTTTATATTTCCGTTCAATCCATTGCTCATGTTAAAGTATTAGCAATGACTTTAACATGGGTGCATACGCTCTACTCACTTTTTGCACACACACACATGTTCAAAATATTTTCAAGCACTTAAAACTTTTTCCCTTTATGGATTAAAAACTAATCCTTAAAGCATGGCATTTTACATTTTATTTTACTTTTTAGGATCTCTTGATCCCTCTAGTTTTTCAATGTTTTGATCCCTTAAGGTCGGAAGGTGTCCTTAAGAACAAATCTCCCTAATGGGTTGACTAGTGAGTAGCCACATTCAGTAAGCGGTTCAATTCCATCTTTCCAGTTACGATGTTTACTTGTGTGGTTCACAATGGGACATAAGTTCTCATTGGGCAAGATAATCACACCCTCTCTCTCTTTCCTTAACTAGTGATGTCTCTCTTATTGTGATCTTAGGTTTGATAAAGACTTAAGTCCCTTGGGGGCTTGAGGTTCTCTTTGTCCTTTTTAATTCCAATAAGATTGTTTGTTCTTTATGATCTCCTTTACCAAGAGTTTGTGTTGAGTCTGTACTCTTGCTAAAGTGGGGGCTAAATGTATAGTCAAAAAATGGAAGCACTTCCATTATGGACTAGTTTATCCTTTTGAGTAAGTGGTTTTTGAGTCATATAAAGTGCCTTGAATGGGTTCCTGATTTAGACCTGGCTTTCCCCCTTTTCTGCCCCAATTCTCCACCTTTCTCTAGCTAACTTCTGGCATTCTAGACTGTAAATTTGAGATCTTTGACCTCAGGGTCAGTGTCAAAATTTTGGTTCCATGTTGACCTTGACCCTGACCTAGGTCAAGTTCAACCCCACCCCTGACCTAGGTCAAGATCAACCTCGACCTTGACCCAGGGTCCATATTTTAGGGTCCCACAGTTTCTAGATGTCGGTCTTTGAAAAAGGTTAATTCTCGCTTCTGGGTCGGCTGTTTCAGGTTCCAAAGTGATGATTCCTAAATTATATTAACATAGGTCCTCTCCCAGGGGTAAAGGGCTTTAATGATAATTTAATTCTCCTATGTCGGCCTCCTTAGAAGATTGTTCCCTAATTTCATATAAAAGGAAGCCTTTCTCTCTCATTTCCTCTAACCATCAACTAAGCGATATTGAGAAACTAAGTTCTCTATTGAAGCCTAAGCATTATCAAGTGAAGTTCAAACAAGCAATCAAGAAAGATTTGAAGCAAGGATTCATCTATCATTAAGAATTCAAGTATCCATTCATCAAAGAGATTCATGGGAGGCTATTGAAGGATTCAAGCTACATAGTGCCCTTTTTGGTGATCTCTCCATCCACTTTCTTCCAAGCCTCTTCATAATCAAGAACCCATTCAAGATTTGGTGTTGGAGATCTACAATAAATTGATTGAAGACATCCTACATTCTAAATTCTAGATCCATTGGTGCATACCTACTTGTGGATTCAAGGATTCGAACCCTCCACAAGGACTTTTACAAGCAAGGTGAATTTATGCATTTACTTTGTTTACTTCTACAATTTCAATTATATATATTTGAGGTTAATTCTAAAACCAGGGTTTGACTAAGGAAAACCCCTACCCCCCAACAAACAAATCTCTTTTTTTTTGTAGGTGCAAGTTTAGGATTGAAGATTTGAACTCAGATCTGGATACCCTTTTCAGCGAACTATCAGGATCCGCGAACAGATTTTATGTCGGACCTGTGTAGGTCAGGGTCAAGATTATTGGGTCAAGGGTGAGATTAATGGGTCAAGGTTGACCTTTTTCATAAGATGGTATTGGATTGGAAAATAATTTCTGGGTTTTTTTCCTCTTTGCATTTCGGTTATGGATCATACTTCAGATTTTCTAGAAACAAATTACAGATCTCAGAACATAGCATTCTTTGATCTGCAATTATTTAAAGTTAGTACTTCCTCTCATAATTTTCAATTACTATTATATATCATATCTACTTAATAATAAAATAGAATTTAAGATCTTCTTCCTTTCTCTCATTTCCAAATGGTTGATTCATTTGTGTTGTGTGTGTAAAATTACACCTTCATGAAATTAAGCTTAAGAACAACAATTCTATGGAAAGACAATACAAATTAATCTAAAAATTGAAGCTAAAAATCTATATCATTTCATGGTTCTCTATCCATGCTTTGTTAAGAGATCTCTCAGGCTTAATCTCTCTCAAGGACAATCCTAGAATGAGAAATGAATGATAAACAAATGCTCAAATCTAGCTTAGAATGCTTAAAATGCTCAAAATGCTCCAAGATATGTTAGAAAACAACAAAT
>MU226880.1:5944204-5956010 GCA_018584345.1 Thuja plicata | reverse complement strand
TTCTTGGATCCCAAACACAAAGGAAATGGCTTGTATTTATAGCATTTTCTCAAGGGTAGGGGGTAGAGTGAGTTGATCATGATCAAAGTTTGGTTAAGTCAAAAGCTTTGAGGTGTTCTCAAATGGAAGTAAAATTGGTTGGTTGTCTCAAAGATATTAGGAATTAAATAACTCAATCATTTAATCAATTTAGCCATGGAAGGGTGATTGGGTTGGATTTAATCTTTTTGATTTGAACTATACAATTGAAAAATCAATTGCATAATTTGATTAATCCCTTTAGGCTTGAATTTAATTATTTGATTTTATGATTATTTGATCTTTTAATTTGATTTGATTTTTGTCCATTTGTTTTGATAAATGTCCATTTGATTTGATCCATTTGTTTTGCATTGAGATGATATTTTAAAGCATTTAGCTGAGATTTGCAATTTTGAATGCTTGAGATACACCTGGTCAAATTTAGGTGTCTACATGTGTATTGATTCTTTAGGGTTAATCAATTTGGATCTTTCATTTGTGCATTTGGGGATAAAAGAGGAACATCTTATCTTCCTTCCCCCTACATGCTTAATCACATTACACAATACACATCACATAAATTACAAATTAAATGTAAAGGTTAAGGAAATACAACACCCCTAACAATCAATCATCTCCAATTTTATTCCTTTACACAAATCAAATACATTTCCTGGATGCGATACCAAAAATCAAATATATTCCCAATGTTACATACAATACATAAAGTGGCCTCAAGAATGTCAACTTCTTGCGATGCATATTCATCTAGGCCCCCCTATGTGCACCACAAATATAATAATAAATAAAACATTATAAGCATTACGCAAGGTGAACAACAACTTATCCTAACGTTATTATCTTATGTATGGATGATTTATTGTTCATTGGTAACAACATGGTAATGATCAAGGAGCTCAAAACTAAACTTTTTTGGCACATTTCACTTTAAGGAATTGAGGGCTTAAAAATATATTCTTGGGATTGAGATTAATAGATATTAAATACAGGTAAATATATCATTGATTTAGATAAATATTCATATATTGATTTCAATAGTTAAATATGTGTGACTATAATCTAATGAATATTACAATTTATTTTGGTTCTAATATTACTTTAGATATGTATCTTAATTTTGATGATTATTTTGATGTGATGTTTAACATGCCTTGAAATAGTGTTGTTGCTAGTTTGATATTCAATAATTTGCGCTAGACTATATATTTCCCAAACAATGGGAGTTTTGAACAAGTTTGTGCCTATCCATGGAAGAGAGCATTGAAATTTTCTTAAGAGGATATTAATATATTCACATTAAACTTATTATTATTTCTTAAATGACATGAACAAATAATTGTAGACATATGGATTTGTTGATGTAGATTGAGTAGGTAACTTGGATATAGTCAAAAAAACACCAGAGGCTATATTTTTTCTCTATGTGAAGATGTATTAAGATGGATGAGTAAAAGACAGCCCATAGTTGTTTTATCCACTTTAAAAGTAGATTATATGATTGTTGTGCATGTCTTCAAAGAAGCATCTTGATTATAAAGGCTTAGTACAACTATTATTTTTTACAACTATATTATTAGAATTAGATGTGAGTTCTATTTATCATTATCATACTAAGCATGTTAATGTAAAATATCACTTTTTTTTAGAAACATTTGAGAATAATAAGGTTTTTTTATAGAAAGTTGATGCTCTAGATAATATTATAGATTTTCTTATGATGTTAATGACAACAAATAAGTTCTAATAGTGAAGGAAGGTCATGGACCTTGATATTTGTACCTAATTATATATATTTTACTTGTGTATGTGATTGCAATGTATAATGTGAAGTGGGAGAATGCTAGGATCAAGATGTCATTTACTTTACAATCCTATGTATTAACATGTATCTCCAACACTCGTGAAAAATGTCCTTTGATGCTTAGAATAGAACTAAAATTTATTTTTTAATGTAGATTCTCTCAAAATCTTTGTAAAATCATTTATTATGTGCATTCATGGAGGTGAAGCTGACAATGACAGTTATAAAGCTATATTTAGTAAATTTATCGACTTTGGCATAAAAATGGAGTTGTGGAGCATCTTGAATAATGTTATTGGATCTCATATGAGTTGGGTGATGATTTTGTACACCTAGTTGTAATATGGGTGATTCAAAGAGTTATAAGTCAAAGATACCATATATGAGGTTGTCATTGGTATTCATAACTCATGGGGAGTTACATTACTATTCTTGAAAGAACTTCATTTTGAATATGGAATTTTTTATATTTTACCATGGTTTTATAGTGCAATATTTTGGAAAACTATTTGTTCTATTTCTCTCCTATATCTTTGTGAAATAGAGATATGAGATAGTAGTTTGATGAAATTATATTAAAGGTAAAAAACTGTTATTAGAAGGTTTTTAAAGACCAAAGTGTTATTGTGTGAATATATCTCACATTTAAAGACTAATAAATACACATCATCTTTCTCATGAGGATTTTTATTTCTAACATAATTTTTATGTGTAAATCCTATTTTATTTAAATGGTTTGTTTATAGATCTCATATTGTTAATTTTGCAATCACATAAATTTATCATATAGTGATCCTTATTGAATAAATAAATTTCAGATTCATCCACTTTGTTGAAGATTTTATTGTAGTAGTGTTACCTTGTGTGTTAATATTGAAGAGCTTAATTGACATTAATTTCATCCTCCAAAAGACAAAGAAAGAGGTCATTAGTAAAATGATCATTGACTAATTGTTTTGTAGATATGGGAAGAGTAGTCTATTCAATCATATTCTATGATACAACATGAACCAAAAAAACTAAAGCCTTCAACAACTAGCACATGTAAAGTAGGAACAAGAGGTCATCATCATAATATTGAATGAAAGGCCCAAATGGAGAGTATTGACAACCATTAATAGTTATTCACGTCAAAACATTAAATCAAAAAGAATTTCAATAAATCTTAAAAATATAGGGCCAAAAGTTGAACCCTTAAGCATTGCAAGTATGAAACACTGTTCTATGCAAGTGGAGGCTTTAGCAAAGTCAATTTTGACAAAGAAGGCACATTTTGGCCCTTTTCATATAGCAATTTAATAAGATTAAAAATAAATTTAGATTATCTAAAATTTGATTTGCTCTAAACAAACAACCAAAGCAAGAAGATAATGCAACTTGAAAGGAAGAGCATTGGTAGTAGTCTTATATGAGGCATTGGGTGAGGTAATCAATTGCTAATTCCAATATCCTCTAAATTATTAGCCTCGGGTATGAGCTGATATTCCCTTTGTTGATATTATTCTTTAAAGTTTATGAACTATATGCTTCCATATAAACTTCATATACATCATTACAAACCATATCCCTAAGGGATTTGTGAAACTTGCAAGGAAATCTATTACATTGTGGAGCTTTATCATGAGCCATAGAGAACATAGCCTTGTAATATACCTAGCATCTAGTAATATCTTAGCCTACTTTATAAATCTATCAAGTCCAAACTCCTAATCTTTGTAGTTTATCCAATTTTAAATTACATCAAATTGGGTTTACCCCCTTTGATTATTGACATGAAAACTGCAAGGGTGATAACTTTCCATCTTTCTAATGAATTATGTCACCACTATCAAGCACAACTGGTCATCAACACTATTCCAATGCTTTAGATTTACTCATCTTTTCATGGAGCATCAAGTTTAATATGCTTTTATATGCAAACACATCATTTAGTAGTCCTACAACCCGTGGACTTTAAATATTTCTCAGAGCATTGGGACTATATTTGGCATTTCCCAAATTCTTTTCATAATAAGCATTATAGGGATCCATGTAAATTCAAATTTGGCTTTTAGGCTCAATCTTATTTTCATTGCTTCTCTTTGGCTCTACTCAAGTTTTCAAAGCACTCCCATGTGTCATCAACCTTGTGCACCACACAAGAAAAAGAGAGAGATCCTACTAAATAAATCAATGATATCATTAACTCATGTTTCTTTAAAAGCCATTTTTGCCTCTTAAGTTATCTTTAGCTCTTTAAACCTTTTATTCTCAACATCAAAGTATCCTATCTTGTGTAAACACACTTAAAAAAGAGGATGGTAATGCTCCCTAATATTATATTATAATTTTGGGTTGTGCCATATCATAAGCTTTAACCTTATTATATCTCATGCAATAACTTGTGTTCCTCTTATAGCATTGCATAATCTTCTCGTAGTTTCTTTGCTATTGCTTTACTAAATAGAGCAATACTTACCACTATATTTGCATTTTGAAGAGTAGTGTTGTCCCCTAGTCTCTTGAAAATAAATTTTTCATGTAATTACCCAAAGCCTTAAGCCACTTGATGTTTATCACACTCTAGAACAATGTCCCATATGGCTAGTGTTTCATACCTTATGTTATATCCTAGGCTAAAGTAAAAAAATTTGCTTACTCTACACTAGTAATAGGGTCATTCTTAACACCCTACTTTCTTATTATAAGTAATAAAATGTCATATGAGATGTCTCATCCAACTAAGAGTAGGCAGCCACTATTCTTGACTATTTTCCTCCTCTCTCCAAGGATCATGATTGCAATATCAATATCAATCTATTTTTAATATTTTGAGCAACATGTTCTCAAATATATTCTTCCCTTCACTTGCTTCTTTGTACTTCATTTTTTTTTATATTGAGTAGCAATAATTTCAATTCATAAAACTTCATAAATTCATCATCAAAGATGAATCTTTTACATGTTAATGCTCAAACATCTTGAACAACAATTATAGGATTAATAACATTTCCACAAATGACACCAATTTTTAGTCAAAAATCTTATGATTAAACCTCTCCTCCACCAACCTGCTTGCGTTTATCAACAGCTTAGTGCTACTTCAGGCTTCAACTGTGTGAGATCTTTTTAGCATCAACATTTCAGATCACTCCATGATCCATCATTAGGATGAAATAAGAAAGCAGAAGGAGAAGAATCATGAATTGTGATCCAAAATGCTGATGTTAAAAAGATCTCACACAATTCAAACCAGAAGCAACACTAGCAACTACCTTTACCCTTTTATCATTCTTCTATCTCCCAGCATTTATTAATCTTCAATAATTCGTTTTGACAACAGTGATTTCACTTGCACTTTATGTTTAGGAAGGATTTAGGAAGGGATCAAAGTTTAAGCCAGCAATCCTATCTTTTTCTAAGACCATTTAATCTTTTTAAATTCGTGAAATTTCCACATTCTATATTAACTGTTAACTGGTATTTTCTAGATTTGACCGAATATTTTTTTATTACTTACATTTAGAATCAAACCGAAAACATTGATGATAACTGATCAAATCCAGAAAACATCAATTAATAAACTATCTTTTTCCTTAATAAAAACATTTTTGAACTTAATGGGTTTGTTATTGGAGTGAAGGAGGTTTTTAATCTGCCATCATGTTTTCTATTGTGAATCCCGGGAATAATTTTCGATGGGATGGAAAAACGATTGAGATCAGTGCAAATTTAGTACTTCTTGTGGGGCTGGAAAACAATCATACCATTTGCATTTCTGATATGTTGTACAATGTCACCTGCATAGAAAAAATGGTGATGATTTATTACATATTTTCTCAACTTGGAAGGGAAACATGATAGAGTGGGGAAAGAAAAAAGAATATCAAGAGGACAATTGATATGATGACAAAAGAAAGTTTTAACTGTAGTGTATATATTACCTGTGTGCTGCAGTATTATAATTACCCACATGCAGAAAGAATGTGATTATATAGCTTTTATAATGTTTTGGATGGAATTCTCATCAATTATTCATTTTGTTTTAATGGCTGTAGTTTTCTGTCACATGTAACATAAAAATATTTCCATATATCCATAAAAACACATTTCTGAGCAACTGGGCTTTCGGAATTTTTATGGAAGGATCTGCCAGATGCAGAGATTGCAGTTGTAGTGATCTTATAAATGCACACCAAAACTAAAAGCATGGCATTTAAAGGCTCAAGGCCAACTGCACAAACAAGTGATGATGTACAATATACATTATTATTTCTATGTGGGTCTGTGATCATTGTTGAGCTCTTGTCATTCCATTCCCTTCAGACAAACTCCATAGGCTAAGATTCATTCACCCAGCCTAGAAAAAAGTACACAGATCATTTTAACTCCATTATACATACCTGTAACCCTCGGCTTTTAGAAAAGTAATTTATTGGTCTTGTTTTTTGACTGCAGAAATCTGTTCATCATCGTATAAATGGTAGTGCAGCTAATCTTTTTAAGTGACAGATGACATTGAATACCAAATAGCTTACTTACTGATCTTGTTAATCCATGATCTGCCTGTGGGCCCACTGCTGACAAAATTGCTCCTAGTCCCAGTATAGTTTAATGTCTTCCCTACATCAGAATGAATTCTGTGTGGAAATGACTAAGTGGGGTTTAAGGGAAAAAACCCTTGATCACAGGCAGTCCGTGATTCAGTCTGTCTCTATATGGCACCTACTCCTAGAAAGTCGATGAAAGGCCGATTTTTTACAGTTCTGTCAGTCTCGGCACTCTGGCTGAATATCAAGGATTTTGTGTACTGTTGTGAATCTGGATTGCAGAATATGTTGTCATTTACTGATTGTAACAATGGATTCGAAGTTGAGAATGGAGATTCCTGTGTAGAATTCATGAGATGTCTCATATATTGCTTGGGTTCTCTTATATTGCTACTAAAGTGAGGTGAGAAATGAAGAGAGAAGTTGCCCATGTTTGGAGTTTGCTGTACAGAGGCACCACTGCCACGAAATCTGTCGAACTCATAACCCAATACAGTTTTAGTAGAATCCTTGGCACCTGAGCAAGCAAAACAAAAACACCAATAAGCCCATAAGATCTGAGGGAATTTGAGAGATATTTCAAAAGGGAGTTACAGTTTTGAAAGAGAGGAAATATACCAGCCATGAAAAAATCCAAGGTCGGGGCACAAGACTTGGTACTAAAACAGTCTGGCAGTTTAGTGGGTAATGAGAAATCTTTATTGTTTGTGTTGTTCGAGTAAGAGAAAAAATCTAGATTATTTTCTTTTCTCTCCTCCTGCTGCTGTGGCTTTCTTCGGCGGTGAGCTGAGGAAACTTCCCTGGATTTTCTGGCCATGATAACATGCCAATGATTCTTGACAGCATTATCAGTTCGACCAGGAAAAAGCCGGGCAATCAGTGCCCATTTGTTGCCGTACAGTCGATGGGCAGCCAGAAGCCGATCTTCTTCATCTTCACTGAATGGTCTGCGGTTGATTCGAGGATCCAGCTGGTTAAACCACCGCAACCTGCAACTCTTTCCTGTATAAACAAAACATCAACCTCTTAAGAACCTAAAACAGCTCTACAAAATGGCCCGAAACATATTAGCATGTCCCAAAAGCACCACATATCAGATTTTCACAAACCCAAAAGCTAACATTGATGAAATATGCTATATATTAAAAACACCAACCTAGGGGAAGGAAAACAAAAACTTGGGTTGATGAAGATTTGTTTCAGTAGATTCCAAACAATCTAGGAGACATTTAGCCTTGTTTCTTCTGAATTTGATTGTGTGAATTTTTTTTTATTGTGGTTCATATCAGTACGCTAGAGAATACATAACAAAAGAGGTGGTTGCAGATTACAGATCTAAACAGACAAACATATGAGTGAGTTGACTAGAGAAGTGGGTTTTAAAAATACAGAAGTGAGATGATCAGCTTAAGAAACCAGAAGCCAATCTTGGTTTGGAAAAGTTAGAAGTGAGTAGATAAATTTTTTTTAGTTTCAATCACACTTCCTGATCAATCAATCAGGATGTTAGAGAGTTCAAAATAAACTGTTATTTTTGAATTTGACTGTGAACTTTATCATACTCTGCGATCCATCATTAGATCGTTACAAAGTACAAGAAAGTTAGAAAGCACAAGAAAAAGAAAAATGAGTTGGCTGAAGACCTAACAGACTAGCAGAAGTGTGAGTTGGTTGCAGAACTAAATAGACTAACAGAAGTATGAGTTAGTTGCAGACCTAATCAGACTAACAGAAGTGTGTCTGGAAAATACAGAAGTGAGTTGATCAGCTTACCAGATCTGCCAGGCAGTTTCTCTGCAATGAGATTCCAGTTTTGAGGGCCACATTGCACCACCAACTCCTTAAGCCTGGCATCTTCACTAGGCCTCCAGTGTCCTCTTGCACACAGCTTTGGCTGTACACAAGAGTCCACAACTTCTTTCTCACTGGAATTCTCCATCTCCTCACTTTCCATCTCCTTGACGGAGAAATCCTGGTGGCTGCAGCAGTTTTCTGACTTGCTACTCCCATGACTCGAACTGCTGTCCACCTCCATGGCCCAAGTCTTGTGTTCCTGCTGCATGTTTTTCTGTTGCCAACTAAGGCTGAGCACCTGCTGGAAGGCTATCTCACTTCTACATTGGCTTTCACCAGACACACATCCACTGAAACCCTCCTCCTCCTTCCTCAACAACTCAAACATCAAACCAGTATGGCTGCTGCTTGTTTGCAAACCCAACTGAGGAGAAAAGCACGTGGTCTCTTCTGATTCCTTGGGGTTCATCAGACCCACAAATTCTTCAAACCCAACTGACACAAAAGGGAACAGAAGCTTGGCCCAGAAATCCCAAGAATGGAAAAAAATGAAAGAAAATCAAAAAAGAACACAGAAACCCTAAACCTACTTTTTCATTCACCCTCAGGCTTGTGCCCATAAAATAATTTCATGGGCAGCAGTCCCAATGAGTCATGAGTCATGAGTCATGACCACATTGACCAGAGACTGAGACCACCACCAATATTTGGTTCCCCGGCCATAATGGAAGATGATGTTTAATGATCTACATATCCAGGACAGAAAATTGTCTCTCTACCCCTTGACAAACCTCCCTTTCCTCCCTGCCTAGTGCACACAGGGTATGTCTGTCTTGTAATAGTATTTAAAACACACACGCTGATCATGCCATGCTATGATATGATACTACAAAGCCACTGCAGCAGCTGCACAGCTACAGCAACCTGATCATGTTCAATGCAACTTATTATTTACTATTCTTGGAAATCTAAACACACCAACAAAAGGAAACCCATTCCCAACACATAAAATCTCATTCCCTATACGAGATAAAACCCTCCTCGTGCTCCTGACAGATTGACAATGGGATCTCCCTTTCTATCTATTTTCTCTCCTCCTTCCAAAGGGCATATTAGCTTTTGACAGTGACACATGGCCATTGTATAGAGCCTTTTCTTGAGGACTTTAACATTACCATAGTCAGTCTTTTATTTACGTAAACAACGATAGACTATAGGCTATGATAAATATAGAAATAAATAATCAACTAACATTCTTATTTATTTACATTTTTTATATTTTTTAACATTTTGATGATAAATCATAGAGTGTGATCTGAAATGTCTATAGTAAAAAATAGACACCCAATCAATTCAAGAATCTACCAAGAGAATAAATAAATAAATAAATAGTAACCCGTCTAGATCTTAATATAGGGGGGAGGACCCACTACTTGAACACGTTTCAATGGTTGTGATAGGAGTTGTTAACTTGATACCCACACTTGTTGATTTAGTATCCAATATTTTTGACAACATTGTACCAATAGTTGTGACTTTAAAGTTGTTTTTGCTAATGATGACGTACCCATAATTGAATGAAATGTGTCCCTTATTCTAAAAATCAACTAATTGTGTGATGGCACATCAGCTGCACAAGTATGGGGGTCCCTGATGCACTACGATTGGTCTCAATTTTTTTTTTGGTTTTTTTGGACACCTTGGCAAAAAGCATGCTGATGTGGCATCATATTTGATGATGTGAACCTGAAACCTTAGTTATAAGTAAGGAGCTTGCCAAGTAAGCTACTGTAAAAAAAATGGGAGTGATTTGAACTTTTCACATAGGATTTTGAGAAGCGCGAAGTTAGGGTGCTCAACTACTGGGTCCTCTCCCCTACCTAAGCTTTTAGTAGGTCATCAAACTCATTTTTAGTAATAAATGTGAGTTGTTTTTTAATTCAATTGTGTGAGTTGTTTTGCATTAGTGTTTCAGATCAGACTTTGTGATCTATTTTTCTCCTTTAGTCCCCTTATTACATCTTGATTATGGATCAAGAGGTAGTGTAGACGCTCAAAATTGGTTAACACTTGCGATGCCATTTTCGCATTGTAATTGAAACATCGTTTTGCATTCTAATTATTGTTCTATATTGCACATATGGTCTTTATCATATGTCGCAATTGTATATTTCATCATTAATTAAACATTGAAAATTGTTTAATTAATTATTAACATTTTTCCTAATTTGCATCATAACTCTAATTGGTTTGACCGATTTAGTCATGTTCAAATCTTTATCAATATCTTCAAAATCAATTCAAAACCCTATCAAACCTATCAAATCATTATCAATATCATCAAAATCGATTCAAACCCCTATCAAACCTGTCAAAATCGTTTTAACACCTTTTTAATATCATCAAAATCAATTCAAATCACCCAAATCAATTCAAATCATTTTCAACATTGATAGATAGGAGATATTTTCCACAGCAAGTCAAATTGTGATATTGCTATCAGGATTCAACTGTGTGGTTTTTTGAGACAAACTCATTGACCCATGTTTCATGAGTAGTGCTTCACACGAACCCATCTCTCATGAGAGTGAATGGAACACTTAGCACTCATTGGGTCTAGGTGATGCTCACAGAGGTGAAGCTTCGGGACTCTTTCAAGACCTCTTCAAAATCATCGAAATCAATCTTTTGTCACCTCAAAAGCATCAATTCGGTCAAATTCAACTAATTCACCCTCTTTAGGGGTAAATAACCCTTAATTATCCCTAACCCTGGGTCATGATAAATAAATGTACTTTATTTATCTCTTTTCCCTAACTTTCACAATTAATTAATTGGCTAGTTTCTTGATTTTTTTGGATTTTCAAAATTCCCTAATTCCTAATTTCTAATTTTAGGGATTAAATGATTTTCAAATTCACAAATTCCCTCCCTTTTCCACATGGGATTCAATTCCTAGTAATTAGCCTTCATCTCCTATTTTCTAGCCACCACCTTCCCTTCCCATTTTCCCCCTAATTTAGCCTATCCCTTTCCCTTCCAAATGCCCTTGATTTATGCATGACAAAATGCAACTCTTTCAATTTTTCATAATGTGTTATAATATGACATTTTTCAATTGCAAATCTTAAATTATGTCATCTTCTGAATTGTGCATCAATTTGCTAATTTGGTGATTTGGATTCAAAATATTATAAATTGCCTTCTTTTTCCTTTAATCAACTTACCATCATCTTTCGAATCTTTTCGCCATTATCGTCATTTTTCTTTAATGGTTAAGTGTGTTTGTCATCAGAGCTACATACCAACTTTTAGAGGAGAAAGAAAGGCATTGGAGCAAGTTGAAGGGAGTTTTGTTGAATTTTCTTTCAAATTTCATGATTTCTCCTTTATGGATTTAATGTTAGGATAGGTCTTGTTTTGTGTGCTTTTAGGGTTTGATGGTTTCTCTTAGCATGCATATTTCCCCAATTTCCTCTCTTACATCTAGTGAACCCAATGTGAACATGTAGAATCTGTAATCATCTAAAAATGGTCATCTAGACTATTAGCCCCTTTCTAGCATTATTTGCTAAAATCTTCAATTGCTCATTCTTGATCAAATCCTAGCTTTGTCATTTATTCGATTATTTTCTATGGG
>MU226880.1:5926315-5940072 GCA_018584345.1 Thuja plicata | reverse complement strand
AATACTCAAAATAGCCTTGCACTCCATGCCTAGGGAGCTCTAAACCGATTTCTCAAGGTTTCCAATCCATGGATCCTCTTGGAAGCAATGGTTTAGAGAAGTGCACCACTTGAGTGTGTACATAATCTAACTAATTTTGTGTATTTTTTATGTATTTTCAGGGACTGGTGAAGAGTTGTGCACATGGAAGCAGGATTGCGCACTTGGACACAACTTGTGTGTACTTGGTCATATTTCTTGTGCAATTGGACCCTCCTACTGCTCAGTTGGGCCTAGTATCGCGCAGTTGGACATAAGTATTGTGCAATTGGTCACTATAATTGTGCATCTGGGATGTTGGTTATGATTTCAGGGTTTATCCCGTTTAGTTTTTCTTTTGCATGCATTCTTATTTCAATAAAAAGGTTTCACATGGTTAAAATGAACCCTAACATGTCAAATTTTGTTAAAGTGAACATTCACATTTTAATAGGACTCATAAAATTGGAAATAACATAGTTTAGGATTGCATGCATATTTGATTTAGTTAAAATAGTTCAGGTTAATCCTAATCTCAATCTAGCTTAATTAGCGGTTCAAACGGATCTCAAATTCACAAGTAGATTGTTTAAATGGCTGAATGAACCCTAATTTTATCAATAAAACATATTTAGGGATTGAATTTTATCAGATTTAGTTGTTTAAAGTAGTTTCTGAAGAAAAAAAAAATGTGTCAATTTCAAGTTCTCCATAGTTGGCCTTCTGTCTTGCACAGTTGGCCTTCTATTTTGTGTAGTTGGCCCTCTGGTCTGTGTAGTTGGGCTAGGTTATGCGTAGTTGTCATCTATTTCTATGTAGTTGGACTCTAGAACTGTGCAGTTGGTTGGGTTTGCCTCTTTTGCAGTCCAATTTTAGATTTTTCTTTCTCATTTCTGGTTTCTGATGATAGAATAGAGATTTTGAGTCACTAATCATTTTATGCAGCACCTTGGGAATTGTGGGATGAAGATTGCATGCAAAAAACTACTACCGTATTTTATGCAGGATGTGTGACGAAGACTTAGTGTGTTTGTCAAACTCTTTGTGCTTGTTTGTAGTAGTCAGAAAATACTTTGCTTGGTGCATAAAATGAACAACATATTTTTCGTGAAGTGTTTTGTATATTTTTGTTAATCCCAAAAGAAATAATGAACGTATCCTCTCCCCTTGAATTTATAGATCTTGGGTGTAAGAAAATCATTCTATCCCTTTTAGAGGGCCTGCTTGCTAAGAGCTTAGCAGAGTTAGTGAGAGGGAATGACCCAAGTGGTAACATGATAAAGCCAAGTCTCCATCCAAACTGCTATATAAATGTGTGATTATGACCATAAGCCCAATCAATAGATTGGTTGTATGATAGCTCTCCTCGAGTATACTCAAGATACGTAAAACCTTGGTTCTCAAGGCTGGGAGACCTCCTGGGGGATTTTATCATAGCACCCTTTGAAATGGATGTCCTAAACTAAAAACCATTTTTATAGTGGCCAAAATCCTTATACTTGCTAACACAAAAGGTCAGAGATTGACTAAGATACCCCACATTCTTGTGGCTAATAGTAGAGATATCAATTTGTTGGGAAGTGATGACCCAAGGAATTTTAAGTTTGGTATGCCCGAGAAGTGTGTGTCGTGGAGGAGAACCAGTGCCACCAAACTTCTAGGTTATCTATTTTGAATAAGTGCAGTTATATTTTATCCAAGTGGGGATTTAGCAAGTACCATCCTTCAAGCCTAGGTTGTGAAGTGTTTGTGCATTAAAGTCATAAATAGTCATTTCTGTTTGAAGTGTCTTATGTGAGTGTTATAATAATTACAGTATTTAAGAAACTCGGTAAATCATTTCAAAAGCATTTGAAAATGTTCAAAATCCCTTCAAAACCATCAAAACTATTTCAAAACCTTGTCATAAAATTTTTAGAGACATGGACTTTAAAAGATGCCTTGAGATCTTGTTACAATCTTAGGATAGCCTTTTGCATTTAGTTCTTGCATTTAGCCTTTGTATTCAATCATTCCATATTGCATTTGTGCATTACCTTTTCTTATCATTATCCCTTATCATAGTGCATAATTGCATTACCTTGTCATATTTCCCTTTCATATCATTCTTCATTTTGCATTTAGAGCATTTTCAAAAAAATTGTAAAAATCTAAAAAATTCACATCTTAGGGTTATACCTTGTGTTATTGGAAGAGAATCTTGACTTTATTTCAACCTTTTCCTTTTGTCCCTTTTTCATTAATTCAATACCTAATCTTTGTTATGATATGATTAACGATATGTCATTTATCCTTTAATTTCATCCTTTTGATCCTCAAAAAGTCAAGACCCTATTACAGTTTCCTAGGGTCATACTCTTAGGTTTGCATTTGTAAGGTTTTTTAAAGTTCAAAACCCCCAAAAAAGAGTTGAATATCATAAACCTTAGTTTGCATCCTTGCATAATCATCCTTTAATTGCATCTTCCAACAATAAAATTCCCAAAAAAATAGCTTGCATATCATATTATTCCAATTTTGCATTTTCAATTTCAAATTCTAAATCCCAAGTTTTCATAATCATTTCAAAAATCCAAAAGCAAAGTGTATTTTTCATATATCTCTCATATCCTTAGTTGCATTTAGACATCATTTCAATTGTAACAAGATCTCAAGCTTCCAAAAGGAAACAAGGTTCATATCAACCCATGTTCACCTCAAGTGAAGAGACACACCCACCTTTTGACCCTAGACAAGGTGTACCTTTGCAATCACAAGGTTTGGACCCAAATATCATATACCCTTCAAATGAGGAAACCCAAACACTTTTTTATCCAAGACAAATGGCACTTTCACACCAACAAGACAATATCAACACACAAGCACATGCAATTCAAGACAAATGAAATTTTTTAATCCAAGCATGGGATACATTAAAATCACATCACCAAGTTATGGAATGATTCAATTGGGGCCCACACCACAGTTTAAACCAATCTTTATGCCCATAAAACTATGATGTGGCAATGCTCCCTCGACACCTCAAGAAGAAAATAAAATGGAATTCAAATTTAATCAAACAACTCAAGATTCTTTACAACAAGGATTATCCTAAAAAATGGAACCAATATACCATCATGAATATGTAAGGAACCAAATGATTCATCATATACTTCTTCGGATTTAGTATCATCACAAGCAAGTCACCTTTCCTTCAAGGACTTTCCCGATGAAGAAATTGAAGAAGCAATCAAAGACAAGAGAATTCAGAAAACCTTGGAATATATTCTAACCAAAGATGTGAAAAGATACTTTAAAATTTTAAAGAAAATAAATCCTAAATTATCATTGGAAGATCCAAATTTATGAAATAAAGTGAAATCCTCCCTTTCACTATTTTCTCTCCTCCTTCCAAAGGGCATATTACCTTTTGACAGTGACACATGGACATTGTATAGAGCCTTTCTGAAGGACTTTAACATTACAATGGTCGGTCTTTTATATTTATATAAAAAACAATAGACAATAGGCTATGGGAAATATATAAGAAATAAATAAATAACTAACATTATTACATATTTACATTCTTAATATTTTCTTATATTTTGATGATAGATCATGGAGTGTGATCTGAAATGTATATGGTAAAAAATAGACACACAATCAATTCAAGAAGCTATTAAGAAAATAAATAAATACCTAACAACCCATCTAGAATTAAATATACCCAAGCTTTAGTGGGTCATTAGACTCATTTTCAGTAATAAATGTGATTTGTTGTTCATTTCAAGTATGTGAGTTTTCTTTCTCATCAACGTTTCAGATCACGCTTTGTGATCCATTTTTCTCCTTTAACTCCATTATTACATCTTGATGATGGATCATAGAGTGTGATCCAAAGTGTTTATGTTAAAACACTTACACAATTGAATCCAAAAACAACACTCATTAACATGGATTGTGGAAATTTCATGTCTCTAATGTCACTAGTCTAGAAATTCATGGTTTTTGTTTCAAAGTTTAAGACTTTTAAGTCTATTATAAGTATATTAATTTTTTTTTGTTGGAAAAACTTTATGAGTAGAAGGAATTTCAATCGAATATTTCTATGAGAGAAAATTCAATACCACTCAAAGGAAACAAAAAAGAAAAGGCTCAGGATGAGGACCAAACAAAAAATGGGTATAAAAATGTGACAAGTGGTAACACCCGTCAAACAGATGGCATCAACAATAGAAGTTGGAAGGACCGAGAAAATGTAAAGTAGGCGGGTGGTAGAGGGGGAATTTTAAAAAGAAAATATTGGTAAAGAGGTTCCTCAAACCATGAAACAGATGAAAAAGATAGTGATCCCATTGATAATCTTGCAATCCACTATAGATCGGCTTAAAGATAGGATATTTTTTTTCAAATGGTTTGGAGAAGGATGTACGGACAAAGAAATAACTAAATGGTGATTAGATATACTCAAGGAAAATGTAAGTGTTAGAAATTTATCCAATCACTTTTTGTAAATTAAATGCATTAATTTCAAAATGAAGAAGGAATTGATTTCTAGAGTGTTTGTCTTGGATGGATTTAGCTTTCATTGTCTAGAATGGTAGGCTGATTTTGATCCCATTTCATATCAAATTAAAAAGTTCCCAATGTGGGTGAGATTGGAGAAACTAACCTCTGAGTTTTTTGGTATTGATAATTGTGTCAGAATTGGGGATGCATTGGGAATTTTTTTGGGATTGGATGAAGATTTCTTAAATGGGAGGTATGAATATGTATACATATTCATAGAAGTTGATTCAAAAGTTGGGCTACTGGAAGAAATAGGAGTAGGCATAGAGATTGGGAAATAGATGCAAAAGATAGCTAAGATTAGGAGGGAAAAGAATGGAAAATGCCTCTTTAGGAAGGATATTGAAGCAGGATTCTCAAAAATTGGGCAAGAGGATGAACAAATGGATTATGAAATTAATTCTAAGAAGGAAACCCCAATTCTGAAAGATAATAAAACTTTGAAGAATCAACAAGTGTTATGATTTTGAAGAGATGGATGATGATAATTATAATGTGTAAAATGGTGATCAATGGTAGACCACCAAGTTTCACATACATTGGAATACCAAAGTCCCAACAAGGTAAATCCGATTAGCACAACCAAGAGAGTAAGGGTGCAAATTCATGATTATACAATGTGGGGCTTTGGTGATTCATTATGCTATAAATGATAATGATATGTAAATCTGATAAATGACGAAACAATAGGAAGAATGAACTTATCTTGAAATTAGGAGAAGATGAGTGAACTTCAGATCTGGTTCTGACTGTCATAGAACTTTCAGAATAAAAAATGGTTCTAGATCTGGCACTCTGACACCTGTGACTTCTGACTGTGAAAATATCATATCCAAAGTGTTGACGGGACTTTGTGACCGATCTCATTAACAGATGTAAGTTATCACCGGGTACCAGGGTACCGGCCAACTTCGCCTGTAAAGGTTGTTTGGGGGAATAAATTCTCTGAGCCTTCAAGCACCTGAGTGTTGGGTCTCGACAGTGCGGGGAGCTAAGTTGGGTGTGTGACTGTTTTTTTCAAGGGGGATAGCTGGTTTTTTACTCATCTTCTCTAGGTATTTTGTTAGTAGGTCAGGGTTTCCTGCAAGCACACATTAGTTTACCAAATAAACAACAAAAGATATGCCAGAGTTAGGAGTTTGTTACTTCTACTTATAGTCATACCACATATTTCTAACATCAACAATGCTCTAATGAACTACACTAAATACTGAATGCATATAGAACCATCAGTTCATACATATTCAATAGCAAGGCAAAATAAGATCATCTAATCTAATAAAGCACCAGAGAAAAAGACATTAGAAGCATACAACACAAAAGAGTATTTCTAACTCGGAGATCAGAAAGCCAACAACATCATTGCCAGAAACACTTCCTTCTTCATTAACAAAGTGTTCTAGCAGAACTGGTGTCTACGTCAATGGCTCCAAGAGAGCATCTAATAACTAAGAACTACTGAGCATTGAACTCTGCAACTACTAAGAAATGAAATGCTAAATGCTAATAGTATTGGATTGTAAAATCATCAATTTTGTCGACCCTTGAAATGAGGTTAGACTTCTTATTTATACAAATGACTTGCCCTAAAACTTAACCTAATCTAACTATACACTCAACATTAAAATACAATATCCGGTGGCCGGTACTACCTGCACCACTTTACAATCACCTCAAAAAGAGCTGAGGTCTGACAGATCGGCAGAAGAAGACAAGAATAAAGGATGGAAGAATCGGCCTCAAGGAGAGTGCCAGAGAAAGAATAAAAGAGATCCAATCTTCCTAGAGTTCAAGGCTACATGCCTCATAAATGCAAAATGTGGCTCACTATCTTCGATGTACCAGGTAGTTAATGCTGGAGCAGCGCCTTGGGAAGATCGCGCGTCAGGGCCATCCGTCAAGCTGACATGCCTTATCGAGGTCACCTACTTTCTGACACCCTTATTAACTACTGGATAATGACCAATCGGCTCTAGGGAACCTGGACATGAGTCATTGAATAAATACAAAACTGTTGGATCTGGAATTCCAGAGTCCGGGAGCTTACGCTCAAAGAATAATGAATGTTCAAAAATATGCCCTACTGGTGAAAATCCCCAGAATCTGAATAAATTTATTGTCCCTTATTGTTCTTGAATGCTTCCAAAATTTGGCTAATGTCATCTCCATCTATGTCCTTGACACTATTCAACCGGTCGCGGACAATTCTAAACTTCTCTTCAACATCTTCGGCCCCATCCCGGAATTCATCTACTAATTTCACAGAGTCATGAGCCCGAAGCATCATCTTAGATATTCTTGATAATTTCCCTCCGTCAAAGTCTCTGGCAGACTGGTATTGGGACTCCATCAACTCATCACATTTACTGAGGATATAATCCTCTGGGGCACATGTTCCGGTGGTGAAGGGATCAACTTGTGACACCCTTCCAATGAATGCTTTGTATAGGTCCAAAGGATACCGAACCACTGTGACCTTCTCCTTTAGGGTCGTGACCAGTTGCTTTCTTACCTCAATTTTGAGGCCAAGTCTGGACTACTAGGCCCAGAGGAACTTGAATGATTCCTCTCCCAAAATTACCACCTTGGTGATGGCCTCTTCTCCGGAGTTCATTATTTCTTCTAACCCGGTCCTCCACCCTTCATACTTCTCTATGTTCCCTTCGCATAGGACAATGAAACTGTTTACTTGGCCCAAGAGGTTATTAGACAAGTAAAGGTCTAGGAGTGACACCTCTAAAAATTCTATTACGACCTTGATATGCTTGGCGATCCACCCATCTACAGCCTGCGCCTTCTTCTTCATTGTCATAAGAGCATCCATGTCACCCTGCGAAAGTGGTGGTCCAGAGGTGGAGGCTTCCGGATGGATTTTGGCCAGTGGCTGCATAAGTTTTGCTAGAAGTCCGAGGAGATTTTCATTTTTCTCTCTTTTCTCCTTCAACTTCTGTGGTTGTTTATCATATTCGGCTTCCACTACCCGTGTTGCCTCTCTTAGCAGGTCTAGCTCACACTGCTTATTTCTCCTCCCCAGAGACACCTCTGTGATTGCATAATCTTCTACCCTTATTGTTTCCACATTTATATCTGGGGGAGGGGTTTCAACTATTGCAACTGTATTTCCTCCTGGACCAGTTTGGAGGGTATAAACTGTTCGAGCCTTTTTTGTCTTCTTATCCTTTGCATTCTGGGCCAACATTTTGGCCAAGGAGAGGGGAAAACTTGCCGCCGCCAAGGCCTTTCTCTTTCTAGATTCCACTAGCCATTGTGGTGGCTGGGGTGGTTTTGTTTTCAAGGCCTAAGTGTTGGGACCTCCTTCGGAGTCCGGTGGTGCATTCTCGATATCTGCAATTTCGTCAGGCTCTCTCTTTTTCCTGTTCCCCAGGGTCCTCGGTGTCTTCCACCTTGGTGGCATCTTTATCTACAGTGTCAGGGACCTCATCTCTATTGGCACCAACATCACCTGTATCATCAGGGATTTCCCCATCTTTCTCAGCATCTGTTGAATCAACATTTAGATCCTCAGGGCTCCTTCCCTATCCTGCTGCTATTTTTCACGTTCGGCATTATTTGTCAGGACATCCTTTTCCTTGGGCACATATTCCAGAGGAGGTGGAGGTGCTTGGCCAATTTTTGGCTATGCGGCCGCCGAGACCACCTTGCTGAATGTCATACTCTGGAGCACTTGATCACCCGGGGTAACTGAAGGCGTTTGGAGTGTGACGGTTGGGGGTATGGTTGATCCCGCAGGTCCGGTTTCCCCAGTTGTCAGTTGCTCATCGGTTGTTTGCCTTGAACCTGTCTCGGTCCCCTGGACTAGTGTTTCTTCCTATTCAGGTTCCTTTTGTGCTTCTTCTTGTTCTGGTTCTTGGACCTCTTGTTCTGGGACCACTTCCTTTTCTGGTGTCTTCCCTTTATTGGGGATTATCTCCACCTCCTGTGCGGCTATTTCTTCTACCACCTTATCTATCTCCCTGTGTAGGTTCACGAGTGCATCTGTCCTGAAGATGTCATCAAAGTCATCGTGTGGGGGGGAGGTGTCTGCAAGATCATCCAGTTTAGGAGAATCTGAAATGACCTCCACCTGAGAAACACTAGGTATGTCGAGGCCCGTGTATGTTCTCAGGGGATTGTCTACCCTCTGCTTATTCTTTCTTTGTAACAGGGCCCCCGACATCCAGAATATCCTCAGATTCTACCTCAGTGAATGTTTGCCTACTCATTAGTGCTGCCAAGGAAGGGGATCCTACCGGGCAGGCGGATCCCACTAGAGTTGCCAGGAGACCGTGGGAAAGCTATGTGCTTATCCCTTGGCTCGTCAGCCTAGACGCCTCCTTCTGTATCTGTATCTACTCCATAATGGGGAGCGGACCCTAGGAAGGCACTTGGGATGGGGTACTTTCTTTCTCCTTCCCCTTGCTTTTTCTTGACCCCACGGTCCCGAAGGTCGAAGTAGACCCCCACAAAATTGGACCCTTACGGGTGCTCCTTAGACACACCCTCTCAAGATACTTATGACTGTTATCAATAATGCGGTGACTCACATCCTTAATTGTTAAGTTCTCCAGGGTGTCCCAATCCACCAGAGGGAGATCCAACTTATCGATCCCTTGTTCTTTGTATGATGGGTCCTCTAGAGGCCCATTGTCTGTAAAATATTTTGGGAAACCTCGAAGGTCGAGGGCCTTTATTAAACCTTTGGACATTCAGGAGTGCTTTCGGGCTCAGAGATCAAAACTATCTTGGCAATCCACCCAAAAATCTTCAATGTTAACTTTATGTGACACAGACGCCCAGGGAAACACCTCTCTTATCTTGTCTACTAGATCAAAATTGTTTCTGGTAAGGTGCAATTCCGCCAGTCCCAGACTCTTCAATTCATTGTCAGCTTCCTTAGCTGCAACGAGACTACAAGAATAGTTCCCACAAGTGATCGAGAACAGAATAGATGTGACCTTCTTTAAGGCAAAGAATGCATGGAGTTCCAAGATTTGCCTGTAAAACTCCAAAAGAATGATCCTATCCCCGCAATGCCTAGGGAGTAGGTAGGGTGTTCTGGAGAAGCCGGTCACCTGAATATAAGTGTGTTGCTAAAATTGAATGAAATAATTGTTGTAAGTTCTTACCAAGTTCATCGCCTCCTATGACAACTGGTACCCGGTGTCCCGAGTGAGTGTCAAAATGTTGTGGCAGATGAACACATCATTTACCTTGCAAAAATTAGGGAAGCTGAGTTCCCACTAAAATTGGGGATAATGCTCCTGTGGGAGCAACTGGCTAGGCTCGTTCCCTAGAATTCCCACTGTTTGTAAACCCCAAAAAGTGGGTCTATGTTGGGCTAGTACCCATAATACATAAGATGTCATGTATAACTTTGAATTCTGGAGGACACTTGATAAGGCTAAATTATTGCCTTTGTTTTGTATAATTTTAATACTCTGTTCTAGTTTTTGTTAAAACATTCGAGAGCCTAGCTAGTCAAAACTTGTGATAAAAGTCCAGATAGAACTGTTAAACCATGGGTAGATGCTTTTGACATACTTTGCTAATATTATACATATAATGCAGTATTTCATAAAACCATTAGAATATATGTTCTAACATCTGGATATTTAATTTGATTAAGCTTGTTGCATGAATATTTCCATGTCATAACTAACTTGACAGGAGAGAAGCGGCTAGAGAGTGGTCGACAGTATTCAAAGAAGACCGTTGAAGACCAGCTATGGTGGAGTGATCATTACAGCACCAGGAAAACATGGCTGCTACAATGGAGCCATTATTCCAGGATGCGGGGATGTAGCGCACCTATATTCCCTCTGCACTTAGTACGTTGAATTGGTCATCCGAGTTTCATTACCCACATCGCGGGCTGTTGTATTTCCATATTCTTCTCCGGCATGTTTTCAGCAAGATGGTTTTCCTTTCTGTTTTGTAATAGTGTTTGATCCTCTATATATAGGGATTGGACCGATAGTTTGGGAGATAGAAATCAGAGAAAAGGTTTTGGAAGAACACTGTTGTATTTTCACGACAATCTATTTCAAGTTCCATGTCTTGTTTTTATGTAATGATTTTTTGAAACGCAATGAAATATTTCTTGGTTTACATTCTGTTTTCATACTTTAGCAGAAACTGACCAAGGGGGCCCACTTGGGAGGTGGAATAGGTTAGAATAGAATAGATTTAATTTCCAACATTTCCAAGCATTTCCAGTATTTTAGATAGAAGTTACAATTTCTTCTTGCAACATCACAACTTGTGAGTGTTCCTACAGCATCTGCAAGAATAGTTATAATGGATGTTTTAGGTTGAAATCTTAGGTTTCAGTAGAGTTGCAATTTCTAGCATTCATTCTAGTAAGAAGATAAATGTATTCTTTTCCTGCAGCGCTAGTGTAGGTTTCTTTTATGCATTTTTACCTTCCTGCAGCACAAGTGACTCCTTAAGGAACCTAGTGCACATACCGTGCTAACCATTTCAAGTATACGTCCCTGGGTTGACAAGTTAAATGCACCTCATAAAAATAAAAATAGTCCTTAGATTGAATGAACCATTCCAAAGAAAGGCCTTGAGCATGATTATTATACACCTATTGTGAGGCGGTTCATTTTTGGCGCCGCTGCCGGGGATGGTGTCAAGCTAGGAACATTTTTGAGTCATTTTTCATTCCTAGATTAGTTTTTAGATTTACATCTCTAAAAATTGCTTCACAAGCATGAAGAATTCAATTGCATGCATTGAAGAGAAAGGCGACAAGATGAATATGGCAGATTTCTCCCAGCTGAGCCTGCTAATTTGAATGAGGAAGTTGAAGAAGTTGAGTTACCCTTTGAGGACGCAAGCCCCAACTTTCCTGCGGCATCTTCCTCCAGAGCAGAACCATTTGACGTAAGTGGCTTCCGACCTTTTACAAAAATCTCGGCCAACTTTCTAGATAATTTTGGCCCAAATCCACCTAATGTTAACAATATAGTAGCCAATGCTCCTTTCCAGTAGCAACCCCACAATCAAATACCTCCAGTAATGGCACATCCTACTTTCTCATTTCCTCTCCCAAGCCTAATAAACAATGCTAATCTCAAGAATATACCCACAGCTACTCTTCCAAAGTTTTATGGTCTTATAACTGAGGATCTTGACACTTTCTTGTTTGAGTTTGACATACTGTGTCAAAGTTTCGACTATAATATTGATGCCCATAAGCTCAAGTTGTTTCCTACAACACTGAAAGAGTCAGAATTACGATGGTTCATGGGCTTAGGAGCCAATGCAATAGGTACCTGGGATGAGATGCATACGTTGTTTCTCTATAAAGATTATTGCAAAGGCAGTGACCCAAAAGGAGATGATATCTTTAGGATGTCTCAAAAGGAAGATGAAACATTGGAGGATTATGTTTCACGATTTTTGTACACAATGCAGAAGAATCCCCAACATGTATTGGCAGAGGACTCATAGAAGCTATTCTTTTTGAGAGGGGTAAATGACAACTATCTGGAAGTATTAGATTTGATGGCTGGTGGAGACATATCCCAATCTTCTTGGGATGACCTCAAGAAAATCTGTCAAAACTACTCAAGGTCAACTGTGAAGAAAGGCAGAGGATACCAGCCCACAGTCACAAAAGAGATTGGTTCAGGCATCTCAAAGCTGGAGATATCCAATTTTCTCATGGATTTCAAGCAAGATATTATAAATGATGTAGCTACACATCTTGACACAATGACTACCAAGAAGAAGCATGCAGAAGTTGAATCACAATTGGCTGAGTACTGTCCACACTGCCACAAACAGAACCAAAACTATAGATCTAAGCTGGTAGCCAATCTGGAAAACCAACATTTTCCAACTGACTACATGAAGATAAAAGGAGACAATGATCAAGTGTTCTTCGTCGCTCAACAACGACCATGGGCTTCATGACAAGGTATGCCACAAGATCCTCTACAGTTTTAAAATTTTAATAATAATCAGTGGCAAAACCAAAATTATCAGAACACTTCTCAGTACTCTCAACCCCAATGCCAAACCAGTAGAATAACCAATGGAAAATTTTGCAAAATAATCAATGGCCAAGTCAGCAAAATAATCAGTGGCCTAGTCAGTAGAATCAATGGCAACCACCGCAAGGAAATTGGAAGCAAACTAACCAATGGAGGGGGCCTCCATAGTGGCCTAACCAAAATTTTGGCAATCCACAATTACCACCTCTAGTGCAACCACCTGCAATAATGCCACCTCCTGCAGCAACTAATGCTAATCCAAAGCCTACCCAATTGCCTACTCAACCACAGCCAAATCCAAACAATAAATAGTAGCAGCAGCAAGCGTACACTACTGACACTCAGCAATGCCCTAATTATTTAGTATAAATAGCTATATTCATTTGAGGTCTGGTACCACCCTGCCCACACTTGCCTATAATTATGAAAGTTGCAGACACTCCTACAACATTGCTTCCAGAAGCCACATTGCCAAATACCAGCCAGCCTGCTGATATACCCAACAGAACTACTGTCCACACTTCAAATCCACCCTTTCCACAGAGGTTAAATAAAGAAAAACCTATACCCTAAGAGGAAGAAACATTTGATATTATTGAGCAGCTGAAAAATATCAATATTCAAATTCCACTGTTTTAAGCTATCAAAGATATACCTGTTTATGGAAAGGCTATTAAGGAAGCATGCCTTAAGAAGCCAGGGCAGAAGAAGAAAGACCCTCAGATAGTACATGTTGTAGGCCAATTAGTAGATATCATGTTAGGAAAGGTGGTAATACCTAAGTATTCAGATCCTGGCAGTCCATTAGTCGACCTGATAACAAATGGACAGACTATAAAAAATGCTCTAGTTGATTTGGGAGCAGCAATAAATGTTATGACTAAAGATACAATGCATAGGCTAAACATAGAAGGCTTAAGAACAACAACCACAGTGTTACAACTTGCTGATAGTTCAACTGTTACTCCAGAGGGCCTCATAGAAGATGTGATAGTAACCTTAGATTCATAGGAGTATCCTGCTAATTTTCTCATCCTATCACCTAAAGTAAACTTTGCTGGCTATCCTGTAATCTTGGGAAGACCTTGGTTAGCCACTACTGATGCCAAAATTAATTGCAGATCAGGCAGTATGATAATTTCAAATGGACAAGCCATAAGGAAACTAGCCCTATATCCTCCTGCC
>MU226880.1:5892147-5906445 GCA_018584345.1 Thuja plicata | reverse complement strand
TTATTTAATTCATTTAAAAATATAGGAATTAATTATTTAAACAATGAAATTGCTTTTTAATAATTAGGGGACTATAGCCATTTTAATTAAATTAAATAGGCTAGGGGAATGGGTTAATTGCAAGTGGGTATTTGATTTTGGGATTTATTTAATTCTTTTATAATTAAATACTATAGCCATATTTGATTTTGATAACATTTGATTGGTCAAAATTGATTTGAATTGTATGGCTATAATAGTTAATATAAATCAGTGATAAAAATCACCTAGGACATTAAATTGATTTAAAGAATTATGCCAAGTAGTAACAGGGTCGTTTGGACATAATCAAGGGTATGATCACACGTAGGGAAAATAGGGTCCATAGTTACAATAGACCAAATTCAGGTGGTTACATTTGCCCCTCTTTGAATTTTTGTGCAAGTAGCGCATTGATTCAAAGAAAATTTTTGATTTTAAATTTTAAAAAGATTGAGAATCCCGTTCTTGGTGAACGAAATGTTGATGAGATCAGTCTCGTACTTGATTGAACCAAACTGATAGAATTGATTTTAAACTTGGTTGTCATCCAAAGATCAATAAAAGATTTTTAAAAATACCAATTCTGAACTTGGTTGTCATCCAAAAATTGATAATACTGATTTTGAACTTGGTTGTCGTCCAAAAGACACTATGAAGCTGCTAGGAGCTTTTAAAAAATCTTCTTGAAATGAGGAAACATAAGATATCCAGCTCATGAGAACCAAAGCTTTCTATCCAACAGATCTGACTTAGTCAAGGAAATTGTTATGCCCCTAATTTGTTTGATTACAAAGTCATTTTTAATGCAGTTTTGAGCAAAAATTTAATTGACGATAGTGTGATCATGCCCCCTCGGGAATGAAATCGAAGGAAAAAGAATTAAAATCCCTCAGTTGAAGAGAACAAAACACTTGCAGGAAGTGCTAAGGCCAGAAAGAGTGGAGTAGAAGAAGGTGTGTTTAAAAATAAACACATGATTATCAAGTTAATGATGTGAAAATATGAGTGATAATGTTGATAAAATGATGTTTAGATCAAGATGTATGATGAAATGTGTAGTATTTACCAATGTGGTGAACAAATGAAGCAAAGTCACAATTTTTGAAATTGTCAAAAATGACACTGTGCTGCTGAAAATATCGTAGGTACCTTCAATTTGGTTCCCGATTGAAGAAAAAGAGAACACAAATAATTTTGTAGTTGTCCGGGAGGAATTTTGGAAACCCTAAATGTCCCAAAAGACCCATATAAGCCTCCAAATTAACCATTTCACTATTCATTTTGACATTTAGCTATAGCCAATTAGAGAGCTCTACAGAGAAAATGGTGGTCCCTGTGAAGAAACATCATTTTGAGATGAGACGACGACACTAGTGACCAACTGACTATCCACCGCCGGTAAGTGCTCGATAAACTACCCTGTGAATTTTGCATTTTTAAATTTCAAGCATTTTTGTGCATTTTATAGCTAGTCAAAGTTAGGATCGCATCCTGAGAAACGCGCATCGCATCCAATTTTTCCTGGATCGTATCCATTTTTTCTCGAATTCTACGTCGCTTCTGGGTTTTCCCAGATCGCATCCAGTTGTGTAGATTTAGGAATGTTTGTTGCTAGAAACCATCAAGGAATCGCATCTGAGATTTTAGGGATCGCACCCCGCATTTAGGATCGCATCCTATTTTTCTAGGATCGCATCTCGTATGCGCAATCGCTTCCTGTATTTCCAGGATCGCATCTGGTAAAAGAATTATGTTTTTAAATTGCTTTGATCTATTTGCATCTTGTGAACTTGGAATAACTTAGCAGAGTAGGAATTTGCCCCTTTTTGTAGATAGAATGCTGATATTTTACTATGTTGTCAAAAATCAGGCCCAGTTTGAGGTAGTTTCCTTTTGAGGCACGTATCCGGCATAAGTTCTAGCATTGTCTGACCGATTGCCAGATGATGAGTAGTCTACTGTAATCTGTTGTGGATTGTGGGCATTGATAGGTTTACCCGAGATCAGGGTAAACTAAGGGTTGTTGACTGCTATGGCCGAGAGATGGCATTCAGAGCACAACACCTTCCACCTACCGACTAGTGAGATTACTGTGACACCAGAGGATGTTTGGAGGATCTTGTGCATGCCCATGGTGGGACATGAGGTGTATTTTGAATCTAGAGATGGCGTGGCAATCGGGACTGCGCGGAGATTCTTCCAGGATGATAGTATAGATCGTAGATACCTGTCCTAGGACTACATGGTCGATCACTATGGTCGATTAGCTGTATATTTAGCTAGATTGGTAGGCGGCATTCTTATGCTGGATAGAGGGCAGCACGATTTCTTGGTGGGATGGGTCGGCATGGTAGAGCAGATGATCGTCCACTATCGACGATTTGCCTAGGGGAGCTACATTTTAGCTCACATATACTGAGAGCTGCATGAGATTGTGTACCACCATACTCGCAGCATGACTATGGGTATATTGATTCTTCAGATATGGGCCTAGGAGCATATCCCTATGATAGCCGATTTTTGACAGGCAGAGGGCACCAGAGTAGCCCTATGAGTACATGTACGCAGGTCTTTTACAGTAGCCCCACCTCGGCAAGGTTGAGTATTGGCGTCGATTATTTGACAATATGACAGAGGTTGTGTGGTGACCATACCTAGACTGTGAGGTATGGACATCTGATGCTCGGTAGGTTCCCTTTTTGTGTCAAAGCAAATATTTGATCAACCATACCAGATACATCATAGAGTGCTTCCTCATTACCAGAGTTTTGAGACAGTATGGGTGGCGACAAGGCCGTACAGAGGATGTGGCAGTTTATGCTCGTATCAAAGATGAGGTGGCTGACTGGGGAGCACAGCTGACTTATGATACTGTCGCATAAGACATTTGCGATATGGCAGCGATAGACTGGGACCCTCACCCAGATGTTGAGGATGCGGGAGTATCAGATGGGTACGCGACAGAGATGCTACAACATCCATTTCCATGATTCACAGTGCCGAAGGAGATGATTCCTCGTATAGAGGAGCTGCTGGATTATGATCCCAAGGATCGACCTGTCAGGGGGAGAGGCGGCAGAGATAGAGCACCAAGCAGACATGGGGGCCGTGATGGCGGTAGAGACAGCGGCAGAGGTGGCAGGCACCCTCCTCTAGATGATAGGCATGATGGTGATGATAGGGGGGAGGTGGAGAGGCAGTGGATACCAGTGGTGTGGGTGGCAGTGGTGAGAGATGACCGAGATACAGATTTGTAGCCCCTCAGAGAGATCCCGGTCCGTTACTTACTCTTGAGCAGCAGAGACAGCGGAGATAGAGAGTGCAGGAGAAGGATCCTGGCAGAGATGAGGACCCTCTATCAAGGTGTGAGCAGGAGAGAGAGGAGCTCAGAGCTCATATCACAGCCTTGGAGGCTAGGGTTACTATCGCAGAGGCACTTTTGGCAGATAGGGATAGATAGCTTGAGCGACTAAGAGCTGAGAGAGATACACAGGGGGAGATGCTCAGAGCTGAGAGAGATGCCCATGCCCAGACATCAGTCCATCAGGGATAGAGGGTGACATATTATTATGCTTTGTGTCACGCAGTAGTTCCTAAGGGTTAGAGAGCACCCACGTTTTTGCACATAGCTCAGCAGTCAGAGGGGGCCATGCCGCCTCTAGCAGCTCCATTCATGCCACCTCCTCCTCCTCCTCCTGACCAGGGAGAGGGGGCAGGCCAGAGTTGATACTGAGCACCATTTTGCTTCTTTTTGAGATTAGACATGTATATCTGGATCCTGCTAAGATCCCCCTTTTTGTACATTACATTGCTTCGTATATATATATGATTCGTTCTTTTTGGCGTACTGATGCTTTTTATGTGTACTGACATGCTATACACTATCTGATACACTTTATGCTGTGATACTCTTTTATGTTCACTGATACCCTTTATGCTCACTGATACTCTTTATGCTTTGATTTGTATCATGTTTGTAGTTTCTAGATTCTGACATATTTCATGTGGTAAATGTATCCATTTTTCTTTCCATAGATGTGGTAAATGTACATGTTGCACATGTGATGATATCTTGATCTCATGACAAATTAGTTTATAGTTGATAACATCATTTCATAATGTGGATGTCATGAGTATATTACTGCTATGGACAAATGATATCTATGTGAAAATGCAAATGTATGTTTTCTTTGATTTTCCAGCGATGCAAAATATATGTATATATGCACTTAGGATGTAGAAGTAAAAATGCAAGACATGGATGTTTTATTTTTGTATTTTTCAGTTTCACGTTTCCAAATGAATGCAAAATGTATGCTATGGATGATATCAGTAATAAAAATGATGTAATTAACTTGATATTTGTGGAAGAAGATAGAAACCATGTTTTGAGCCTATATTTCCTTTATGTTGTTAAATATTGTTGAAAAATGCATCAAGCAATCTTTAAATGCAGCTATATGAAGACTCTTAGGACTGGTCACTGATTTAGCAAATATTGCAACATTTTTATCATCATTGGGCGGTTTCGGAATGGAGACCATTGAATAGTACAACCATCACTAATACCCACTGATATTATGATAATATGAATATTATATTTTATTAAAATGTTAGAAATAGACTTAGGCATCAAGGCATAGAAGCCAGGATAACAAAAATAGTCACCTATCTTTTAATATACCAGTTTCTGAGTAAGGCAAGATATTGAACCCGCAATGACCTTGAAAATTCATATCCTTGGGTACATTATGATTCGTATACCTTAGTGAGAATCTGGATTAGAAAATAGACAAGGAAATTGTGTCAAACTCATCATAGTTTAAATATAACTAAGATCGAGATATATGCGGCTATCCACCCATAGTGGCAGGTCTTACCATAAACATCCTAGTCAAGTGAAATTTATAGGATCATTTGGAACAATCACCATACGCAGAAAATCAAGAAAACATTATGCCCCCAATCCTTGTGACTCTTTTTCTTTGCGTAGACATCATTGAGTAACTAAGAAGACATAACAAATCATAAATTGAGAATCAAACAGATAAAATTCATAATTACTTAGATGTCCCTGGTTGAAAACATCATCAAGACATAAAAGAATCATAATCAAACCATTATCAAACTATGTGTTTAAGTAGTACTTTGTTCATCCATATGTCAAATACAGTAAAGATTCATCAATCAGAAAATTGCAATACAAGCAATATGGTGTTCCATGTCTGTATCTTGATAGCATGATCCATTCATGTTTGTGATCCAATATGGCTCTGTAGGAATGTTGTGAATGTCATGTCATGTCCCATGTTGTCAAAAGACACCTTTGTTTGAGGAAGTGACATTGTTTTACATGTATTGAGAAACATCGTGTTCGTGAGGCAAACCATCCTAGAGCAACCTAGCAACTGCAACTGACTATGCCAACAAAGATGCCCCTAGTGCAGAATGACCTATTCCTAAGATGTAAAGATAGACAAATCACAAGCGAGGATAAGATAGTCATGTAGGAATATGAAGTCAGCGTATGAGCACAGGAAAAATTATGAAGGCCTAGTATCAGTAGCGCATTGATAGATGGAGCGTAGAACACAAGTGACGCATGATTGCCAGGTTTTCACCACTTGGCAAGATCTTTTTCTTTTTTTTTGCTACCAAGATGCCTGTTTTACCAGGTGCTCATCAAGGCACTTTTTCTCTTTTCAATTTTTTTGGTATTTTTACTTTTTTGAATGTTTTTGTAGTATCAAGGCGCCTGTTTACCAGGTTTTCACCAAGGATACCCATTTTGTAGGACATTTTCCATTGTTTTTGGATTTCTTCAAGATCAATTTTCTGAATGTTTTTGGTATTTTGCAAGAACTTTTTGCTGTACAGGCTCTGCTAGCCAAACATTAAGCATAGAACCACTTCAAATGTAGAGTGTTGATAAAATCTGGAAGAATGTCCCCCTCAGGTGTAGCTAACTAATAAGCTCCAGTCCCAAAAGTAGCAGTGATAACATAAGGTCCTAGCCAGTTAGGTTCAAACTTTCCTTTCTGCTCTCTGTTGGGCTGGTTCTTAGGATTCTCTTTCAGGACAAGGTATCCCACCTTAAACTTTCATGGTTTAACCTTCTTGTTGTAACTTTTGGACATTCTTGCTTGGTACACTTTGAGGTGATCGAACGCTTGTTGTCTGTGCTTGTCTAGTAGGTCCAAAGAATTTATCCGGTCAATGTGGTACTGTTCATCAGTAACTAGTCCTTGTAGAGAGATCCGCAAAGATAAGATTTCAACCTCAATAGGTAGTACTGCCTCAACACCATAGACTAGAGCAAATGGCGTGGCTCCAGTTGGTGTTTTGATGCTTTTTCTATAGGCCCATAGTGTTGGATTTAGTTGTAAATGCCAGAATCTGCCAGACTTGCTCACAGTTCTGTGTAGGATTTTGAGAATGTTTTTGTTCGATGCCTCAGCCTGTCCATTACCTTGAGGATAATAGATTGAGGAGCAATGTTGAGTAATGTGAAACTGTTCATAGAGGTCATCAATGTCTTGATTTTTAAATTGGCCCCCATTTTCTGTTATAATTGAAGAGGGTATCCCATATCTACAAATAATGTAGTTTAGAATGAACATAGCCACCTGTTTGCCAGTGGCTTTGATTAGCAGTACGGCTTTGACCCACTTTGTGAAATACTTAGTGGCCGTAATGATGAACTTGTGTCCATTTGAAGAGTTGGGATATATCTGTCCAACCAAGTCAAAGGCCCATTGCTGGAATGGCCAATGTGTTATAAAAGGTATCAGTTCTCTGGCAGGAGCATGGATGATATTTCCATGTGTTTGGAATTTAAGACATGCTTTGGAAAATTGAATAGCATCTTTCTCTATGGTAGGCCAATAATAGCCTACTCTAAGCAGTTTTTCAGCTAATGAAAAGTCGTTTGAGTGTGATCCACATACACCTTCATGGACATCTTTTAAAGCTAGATCAGACTCTTCTAGTTCTAAACACCGAAGAAGTGTACCATCAAGACTATGTCGATATAGGTTGTTAGTAATGAGGACGTAACGTGATGCTGTCCTAATCAGGGATTTTTTCTCGTTTCTAGATAGATTGGTGGGAATGGTTTGATCAGAAAGATAGGCAATAATACTGGCATATCGGGATTGATCAGGAGTATTTAAGGCACATATTACCTGGTATTTTGGATTGGAAAAAGTGGGATAGGATATCTCTTCCACCAAGAAGTCATAGCGAAATTGATGTTCCTCTAGTTGCAACATGGACGCCAAGGTAGCCATAGCATCTGCAGCTTTCTTCTCTGATCTTGGTATCTGCTGAAAGGTGACGAAGATAAAGTATTTCTTCAAATCATCAACTAATTGCTTGTAGGGCATCAATTTTTCATCTCTTGTTTGATATTCCTCATTGATTTGATTGATAACTAGTTGGGAGTAACCATATATGTGTAACTCAATGATCTTCCATTCTATGGCGAGTTTGAGGCCATTGACCAACGCTTCATATTCTGAGATGTTGTTGGTGCTTGTAAACATTAATTTATAAGATTTGGGAATCTTATATCCTTGTGGAGTAATGAAGAGAACCCCTACTCCAGAGCCTTGTTGAGTAAATGACCCGTCAAAGTACATCTTCCATGAATGTTCAGTAAGATGCATGATTGTTTCATCAGAAAATTCAATTATTAATGGTGCATCATCTTGGAGTGGTGAATCAGCCAGTTGATCCGCCAGTACTTGTCCTTTGATAGCCCTCCGTTCAACATACTCAATGTCAAATTCACTTAGAATGAGGACCCACTTTGCCAAGCGGCCCATTAATGCTGTTCTACTTAAAAGATACTTCAGAGGATCGATCTTATCTATGAGATTGACTATGTGTGAGAGCATGTAGTGTCTCAATTTCTGTGATGTGAAGACAACTGCTAAGCATGCTTTCTCAATAATGCTATAATTGATCTCATAAGTGACTAGAGTTCTACTAATATAGTACATAGCTTGATCTTTCTTTGTTTCATCCTCTTGTGCCAGTAATACTCCTAGTGATGTAGCTGTAGCTGAAATATATAGGAGCAAAGGCTTTCCATGAATAGGTGCCATAAGAATAGGTGGTGAAGCTAGGTACACCTTTAATTCCCTGAAGTTGGTTTCACAGTGTTCATCCCAGTTGAACGCAACCCCTTTATGTAGTAGCTTAGTAAAGGGTTGTGCCTTATCTGCAAGTTGGGACATGAATCACCGGATAGACTGGAGTCTCCCTTGTAGTGTCCTCATTTGACTGATATTACGTGGAGGAGTCATTTCTAGAATAGATTTTACCTTTGCTGGATCTACCTCAATTCCCTTTGCCGATACTATGAATCCTAGGAGCTTGCCTGATTGAACCCCAAAGACACATTTCTTTGGATTGAGCCTGAGTTGGAACTATTCCATGCGATCCAATATCTTTCCTAAATCAGCAATATGCGTACCCCTTTATTTGGATTTAGCCAGTGTGTCATCAACATAGTCTTCCATGTTCTTGTGCATCATGTCATGGAATATGGTTGTCATAGCTCTTTGATATGTTGCTCCGGCATTCTTTAGCCCAAATGGCATGACGTTCCAACAAAATGTGCCCCATGCACATGTGAATGTGGTTTTCTCTTGGTCCTTAGGGGCGATCTTGATTTGATTATAACCTGAGAATCCATCCATTAATGAATACATCTGGTAGTCAGCTGTAAGGTCTATGATCATGTCAATATTTGGTAGAGGAAAGTCATCCTTCGGACATGCTTTGTTGAGGTCTCTGAAGTCTGTACAGATCCTGATAGATTTATCAGTTTTAGAGACCGGGACCACATTGGAGATCCAAGCTGCATAGGCAATGACCCGAATGAATCTAGCTTTTAACAAATTTTATAATTCTGCTTTTACCAGTAATGCAACATGAGGATGCATTTTTTTGAGTTTTTGTTTCACGGGCTTGATCTCGGGAGCTATAGATAAGTGATGCATAATGAGATCGGGATCTAGCCCTGGCATATCAGTGTAGGACCAGGCAAATTTGATCTTTTTCTCCTTCAGGAATTCTGTGAATTGTACCTTCTCTTCTTCTGATAGGGATTGTGCTAGATGAACTATCTGAGGATCTTCAATAGTGCCCAAGTTCACTGGCTGCATTGGTTCAATTAATACTGAAGATCTTTCCTGAAAGTGCTCAGGGAGGATATCAAGAGTCTCATCTTTTGGCACCTCTGAGAGGTTTTCACCATCGGATACATCTTTTTTCTTTACTGTTTTAGGATATGATACTGCCACCGAGTGGTTTTCAACATCAGTCCACTTTTTCTTTTTATTTTCCAGCTTGTGACTAAGAAACTTGATATCCTCCTGTGACATGTTCTCACTCCTTGCATTGGTGGAAGAGAGATGAGGTTCACAAGAATTAAGATAACAAGCCAGGGAGTGATCATTGGGAAAGTTGAGGAGAGGGGTAGGATATGTTTCAGTCCAATCAATGAGGTCTGGAAGTACCAATTTTAGGGAGTCAAATTCTGACAAGGACAGCATCATGTTAGCATCAAAATTGTTAACCGACATGACACGGTCTGTTAAGTTAATATCGTCGATGTTTAGATCTATAAGAGCGAGATCATTGTTAAAAGGTTCATTGTCAGTCATATATGGATCAAACTCTAGCGACTCATTAGTAGATAACTCATCCTCATCTCTTTGTAAAAGGAGGCTTCTTGCTTGTACCCTATGAAATTCTTGTAGAGTTATATATTCACGAGTGTCTCCGTCAATGATCGGAGGAAGGAACTCTTCTTCTGCTTCAGGAGGATCAGTGTCATTGATAGGGATGTTAGGTCGTCTACTAGGAGCTATGGAAGCTACAAACATGTGAATTGTGTCTATCCCAATTTCTTCAGAAGCAATAGATAATCGATCATACTCATAGTCATGAGAGTCTGTGACATCATCATCAGATCTATTCAAATATTCAGCAATGTTTATTTGATGAACTCGATTAGCTACTTGTAGATCAAAGTGAGGTAGATCTAGGACATGTGTAATGGTGACCAATTTCCCCCAGTTAGGGTGTAAATTCTGTGACCGGGGTTCCTCTTGAGTGATCGTAGCTATGGTGTCTCCTACCTCTTGAATGTGAGGTTGTGCTATCAAAGGAGTGTAAAGATCCTGTGGTACCTCAAAGCTAGGTACATAATGTTCTCCTTGATATTTAGGATTCTCTATACCAATATGTAGTAATCTCTCATAAAGCCATGGTTCCAATATTATCTCATCTGTTTTATCACTCCCTGTTTTAGAAGGTGGGCTCTTCTTTGAAGTAGGTTTGTTGGTTTGAGTATTAAAGCCCAATCCTGTTTTATCTTTGTTGAGGTGGAACTCCATGGGTATAGGTTCAATAATCCCTCATCCTATGTCATTCAAAGGTCCTTTTCATTTGTATCCCATTTGTTTGAGGAAATCATATCCCTTTCCATACTGTTTTGGGGATATCTTTACATTTTTGACCTCAAAGTCCACTGTTTCTTCTTTGTAAAGCCAATTCAAGACTGCCTGCTCTTCTGTGTTATCTGAAGAAGACGTGGATGCCTTTATCATACCAGTAGCCTTGTGTACCTCTGGTTCCTAGACTGCGAGAGGTGTGAATGTTGATGACGGTTTTCCATAGGATCTTGGTGATACTGGAAACTCTGTCAAGGAGGGAGTCAGGTCCAACTTGTATTCTCCCATACCTATTTCTTGAAGTTTCAAATTTTTGCTAAAGTGTTTCATGACCATGTCTTTGGTAGTTTCAGGAGTAACTGCGTCCATAGCCTCCTTGTTATGTGGGATCATGCTACGTGCTTTGATATTATTGCAAGTGTAGTTGGCATCCGTAGGAATTGTTACCTCTATCCCATTATGTGGAAATTTGATGCATTGATGATAAGTGGATGGTACAACTTGCATCTTGTGGATCCATGGTCTCCCTAGTAGAATGTTGTAGGCTAGTGGTAGATCCAGAACTTGACATATAACATCTCTTTCAATGGTTCCAACTCTGATGGGTAGACAAATAATACCTCGGGAGGATCTTTCTTCCTCATCATATGCTTTGATGGTTATTTTACTTCTGGAGTCAATTGTTTTCTCTGAGAGGCCTAACCTCTTGACAAGATCCAGTGTACAGATAATTAATCTGGCACCTCAATCTATCAACACGCATCTAACACGGGATTTATGAATAAGAACTTCGATATGGAGGGGTTGATTATGTAGATGGGTCAGTGATTTGTCATCCTCCTTAGAAAAGGAGAGGTAATGTGGCGTTGAGATGTGACTGACCATCACTTGGAATTTGTCTATATCTATATCCTTTGGAACATTAGTTGCATGTAGAGCTTGTTCTAGGATTTCTCTATGCACAGTGGATATTTTGAGCAATTCAAAGATGGAAATTTTGGTAGCAGTTCTTTGCAATTGATCCACCAAGTCATATTTCACTCCAGGGATGGTGACCACATGTTTTGCTCTTGGTTTAGGAATAGTGATAATAGGAACCTTAGGTGTGGATGTTGGTTTTGGAGGTCCTTTGATCGTAACCTGTGCTTGGCTCCAGGTTATAGCGTTTGTGGAGGATGAGGCTCCTTTGATGGTGATCATGTTGACAGATCATTTTTAATGCTAAGCATATTGATCACATTGTCATTCTTGGAATAGGTTTAGTTTACCTCATTACCTTTCCCTTTAGATGTTTCTCCTTGATTGTAATTGGGAAATGGTTTATTAAATGTTGTGTGATCTTCATTTGTAGTGTGTCCATCCACCTTGATTTTACCCCCTTCGATGAGGTCTTGGATAACGTGTTTGATCTTGAGACAATTATTTTTCTTATGTCCCTTGTTTTTGTGGAAGACACAATAGGAGTTATCATCCCACCATCTAGGTTTGACGATTGGTTCCTAAGGTTTAGAATCGGGAATCGTGAGGACTTTGTTATCCACCAATGTTTTTAAGACGGTCTCAAGAGGTTCTCCCAAAGGTGTGAATGTTCTTTGGGGTTTTGAATTCCATGTTCATCCCTTATCATTATCATTATTGGCTTTAGGAATGGGAGTTGTTATTTTAGCCTCCTTACTTGCTTGCATACCATTGGTAAGATTGAATGCTTTGGTTTTAGAATTAATGTTGGAAGCATCAACCACTCTGTCATTAACAAAAAATTTATTTTGTTTCCACCATTTAGGCTTGGAATTGGAGCTACTGCCTTTGTTTTCATTTTGTAGGGTAATCTCCCCCTTTTTGACCATGACTTCTTCGATACAGAGAGCATTCTTAATCATCCTATCGAAACTAGGAGAATATTGCATTTGTAGAGCATAGCTTAATTCATGTATGAGATTATTAACAAAGATCTCCATCTTTTCTGTTTCAGGGATGACTCTTGAATATCGTGCAAAGATCTTCCTCCATCTTTGTAGGAAGTGCGTAAAGGATTCTCCCATTTTATGCTTGGTGTTACATAGATCCATCATGGTGACGTCATGTTGAATGTTGTAGGAGTAGTGCTGAATGAACCGTTGCATTAACTCCTCAAATGTTTTGACTTTAGGATTCAATTTTGAAAACCACTCCATGGTATTTCCTCCTAGACTTCCTGGAAATAGTCGCATGAGGTAAGTGGGTTCGTGCATATACTCAATGCTAAGAGCATAAAATTTTCTTACATGGTCATGTGGATCAGTTTCCCCTGTGTATTTTTCATATTTTGGTCTTTCCACATTAGGAGGAAACGGGATCATTGTGATACTCTTGTCGAAAGGAAATGGACAAATGGCATCCAAAGAGTATTTTATTTTTGGTTTATCCTTCTCTTGTCTGAGGTCCGTGAGCTCGATTTACATTTGATTGAGCTGTTCAGTAAGGATGGATATGGGGTTTGGTACCTCCTTTTCTTTGAGATCACTCACATCGTAATCCTAGGGTAATTTGACACCCGTGGACGCTAAATAGAGAAAGTATTTTTCTTTGTCATCCCAATTATTCGTTCCAATAGCTTGTGGACTCTTTTGCTTTGTTTAAGCTTCTCGTATTCATCTTCAGGTATTTCTTCATCACTATATGACCCAAACGGATTATGTTCAAACCTGGGTCTTTCTTCCTCTTTTGTGCCTATGGATTGTGCTTGTTTGCCATCATCATATCCCTCAAAGGCCTTACTCCAATGGTTAGTGTTGCGACCCATTTGAGGTGAATCAAGATCAAATAGGGAATTGTGAGAAGTTTCTTCTTGGAAGTGTGATGTTTTAGGAGGTACTTCTGATTCTTTAGTTGTGTACTTGTTGCGTCTCGTGTTGACCATGAAGTTTGTTTCTCAAATTCATCAACATTTTCCAATAGTGCTAGCAAGGATTCTAGATCGTTCAAGTGGGCGTGTCTAGGTAGAAGTCACTGTTTATTTTTTGGTGGATGTAAATGATTCAAGCGTCAGAGGGTTAGAATGCCCTGATAGTGAGCTGGGAACCAAGTTGTTTGATAGAGAATGGATAGACCACACGTATTGAACCGATCATGAAAGACTGACTAAGCATGCAAGGTAGACATTTCAAAAGTGTTTGAAAATAACAGTAGGGAGACCAGAAGAGACAACAGGGACCAGCCAAAGAGAAAAAAGGGTACCTAAAACAACTGAGACTTCCTAGGAAAAGCTGCTAGAAATGCCCACTGTCCTGAATGCGAGCTCCCAGATACGATCCTCTGACAGAACCAGATGCGATCCTAAATCCTGGATACGATCCTAAAAACCTAGATGCGACTATGTGTTTGACCAAATACAATCCAAGTGTTTGACCAAATATGATCCAATGCACCAGATACGATCCTAAATACCAGATACGACTTAGGAAAAATGGGATGCGATCTTATGATGGTCTTGTCAGTTTTGGTCCATTTTGAAAAATTTGCTTTTGAGGAACGTGAAGTTGTTTGTTTCCAGATTGCATCAAGAGGTATTCGTAGGTGTGAAAATTATTTGTACTCCAAGGTATGAAATTTATTGATTGTTTGCGAGGAGCTTATTTTTTTAGTGATCTTTTTGACACATCAAACAATTTTGTATTGTTAAAGGGGTGGATCAAACACACATCATTTCCTATTCTCTAGGTGGAGGATGAAAATCATTTGCTCGTTGACTTAGGTACACACTCAAATGCTAATCAGAATATAGCCATCACCAAGCACGCAATGGCTCCAGTCATGATGTTGTATTAGCCGA
>MU226880.1:5868900-5889693 GCA_018584345.1 Thuja plicata | reverse complement strand
TTGGTCGAAATTGATTTGAATTGTATGGCTATAATAGTTAATATAAATCAGTGATAAAAATCACCTAGGACATTAAATTGATTTAAAGAATTATGCCAAGCAGTAACAGGGTCGTTTGGACATAATCAAGGGTATGATCACACGTAGGGAAAATAGGGTCCATAGTTACAACAGACCAAATTCAGGTGGTTACACCAAGAAGGGGATTTGAAAACCTCAGGCTGTTGAGAAATTAGGGAAAATCTTGAAATCCAAAAATGCATGTAAAGGACCTAGGTAGAAAATAAATTATGTGAATGGATGGAAAATGGGACAATATGTATAAAAATCAAAGACAACCTCGAGTTCAAGCAAGATTGAAGGAGGAGGAGGACCTATATCTAAATTAAATATGCATTTAAATGCAATATGAGGTCCTACCATAAGAAATACACTAAAATAGGGTAAAAATGGTCCCAAAAAGTACATAAATTAAGTGATTACTTTTTAGGATGGTACATTTAGCACCCACTTTAGCAGGAGTATGTGATAAACTCACGCTCACGATAAAGGAAGAGAAGAAAGAGAGATAGATGGTGAATTGCAAAGAGATGAGGAAACACTAAGTTTAAGGATGTAAGACCCCAAACCAAGGATCTTAACTCCACGTCCATGCACAAGGGAACAAAAAAATAGAGAAAAAACAAAAGGAAAAACAATAAAGAAAAAAGACACAAAAGGGGTTAGTACTAAAACAAAACTCTAAAGAAACTAGTGAAAGAGACGTTGATCAAAAATGTCTCATCCACTAATACCATGTATGAAAAGCTATTGCAAGAGCACAAGTGATCACATAGGAAGAACAAGAGCATTTCCAAATATGGTACAAACTACATGGTCTAACTTACTAGCATAACCATAAGAGCGAAGAGAGAGAGAGAGAGAGAGAGAGAGAGAGAGAGAGAGAGAGAGAGAGAGAAGAATTGATAGTCTAGCAAATTGTGTTATGCTAGTCAACTCTTACCTTGAAAATTTTGGCCCACAAGGTGGCTTGAAAACATTTTGTGCATAGGTGGCTTGAAAATGTTTTGCGCATGGAGATGCTTAAAAAAAATTTGCACACAAAGGGAGTTGAAAATGTTTTGCACGTAGAGTAACTTTAGGGGGATTAGTCTTATCAAAATCATCATCTCCATATAGATCTATGTCTAGGGATTAGTCTTATGGAAATTTTGTATGAATCTATGTCTAGGGATTAGTCTTATGGAAAATCCATGTGAATCTGTGAAAAATGATTAGTCTATGTATGAAAGAAAAAATGCATGTAATGTACAAGGGAGGTTGTATGTATGCCCCCTCCTTATGATGGAAATGTAGAAGAAATCATAAGGATGAGAATTAAGGATACCTACTTCCAACAACAACAAGATATTCCTAAAACAACAATGTATTCCATGAACTTATCTAAGAGTGCTCACTCTTATGAGATAAGAAAATAGATAATCATGAAAGGATATTCTGGTTGTGGGAAGAGACCCTTGAAAGGAAGAGATCTTGGCAGAATGGCATCTACCTTCAAGAGGAGCTCTTGACCAAAGATAAAATATTCAAGACAAAGAGGGGGGAGAACAAGAATGCACCCATTTAGCCCCCTTATTGCTAGGTGAAAAGGGGATTCTTGATGAAGGATGACAAACTTTTAAACACATAGTAAGGGAAGTTATTTATAATAAACATAGTTTTGCAAATAAAGAAGAGGTTGTGATCAAGGATGTACACCTCTTGTATAAGAGAGAATCCTGAATCATAACAATCAATTATTTATAAGAAAATAATGTTACATGATAAAAAAATGGAACTGTACTAAGGAAAGTAGATCCTTAGACAAGAGAAAAAAAAGAATATACAAGCAAATTTCCCCCCCAAGTGTGAAGGAAAGACATAAGATATGATACACCCCTAATGATAATTACTTCATAATAGATATGCAATTCCAAGAAAAATAAGCTAAAACCAAAGAAAACTCTGAATGTAAAATGGACATATTTACACTAGAAAAGACATCACATATAAAGTAAGAAAGTCATCAAGGAAATAAATGATAAGAGTGATTATTAAATGATAGAAATTCATTTTGAGGCATGAAAAGGACTGTTAAGAAAAGATGTCAAGATCTCGTGTGAAACAAAGGATCTCATGCCAAAAAGAATGTACCATCATAAAATAATAGAAAATCCATGGAGATGAAAATGTGGGAGAAGAAGGATGCCACCTTATTTCATCTTGGTGGTCAACCCAATTATACAAGATATGCACTTCCAAGCAAGGATTAAATTATAAGGAGGATAATAATCTCATTAAGGAGAAAGATCCTAAATACAATTCCATACATGGAAGGACATAATAATATAAAAGAGATGAGAAACAAAGAGATAATGGATCCTACAAAAGGAGAAGAGGAAAGAAATCCAATATATTCCCTAAGTGAGAGATCTTTAATAATATGTACGTTCAAGAAAGCATAAGGTTGTAACTTGTATTAAAAATCCTTGTGTAAAACAACAAATCCTTGAAAGAAAGTATATGATACTATAAAAGATGTAAGATCGCAATGGATATTGGATGCATGAAAAGGAAATGGGAAGACACATTTAAGCTCCTTAAGTGGTTTCTCATGTATAAAATATATGTGCTTGCAAGCAAACATAAGGTTGCAATGAAGGATGTCAATATCCTTATGGAAAAAAAAAAATGCATACTGTCAAGGATGTCAATGTATAAAAGAAACACGCCAGAAAAGGGAGAAAATGGATCCCTGAAAGAAGGAAGAAGCAACGATCCCTTGTCTCACAGCTTAGAGAGAAAGAGAAATAGAATCCTATTATGATGCCCTTAGTGCACATCATGCAAAGAACGTTGCATAATGGAGAGCAACATAATAGGAAAAAAGAATGGATAAGGTATTTCTTTGATATGAAGAAAATGTATAATATTTGGTGTTGAAAGAAGAACATGTCTATTAACCAAATCTTGGACAAATTGTCTAAACTCAACACAATCACAAATAAAATTCCTATTAGAGTAATGAAAGCAACAATAAAATTCACCATTAATGTGGTTGTGAGGGTTTGGATAGAATCTATAAGGAAATATTATCCTAGAATTATGCTTGATATTAAGATAAATTCATCTAGTCAAAACTTCACGGTCATCATAAGGTGAAGAATCATGAGATGGTGTTGAAAAGATAACATCAAGAGCTAGTTTTGGGTAAGAGATAATGTTGGATTGAGATACATGATATTATTTAGGAGTATTAGGAGGAGCCTTAGGACCATGGTCACTAAATCCTTGATCATGTAAGATAAAACCTCATGTCGCAAATGTTATAATTTATTTCATTTTTTAATTGAAGAAGAGAGAAAAGAGGAAGACTTGATGGATGAATATGGATCTCCTTCCTTGATGTAAAAACTCCTTTTCTTGGCCTTCAATAGGGAAAAGAGATAGATCTATGAAAGGAAATGTCATGTATTCTTGATAATGGACACCTTTAATGGATGCTTGCTTGCACTTGAACCTCTTGAATGCACAATGAATGTATGATAGCTTGCATGTGTTTGTTATGTTCAAGATATGAAAATGAGAGGAAGAGGTCTCCTTTTATACACATTTTGGGGCTCATATTTTTCAAGGCCGACCTTAATTAAGTGCCTAGGAGAAACACCCTTGCATCAGGCTCGGAGCCAACAAAAATGTAAAGCCCTAGGCCAAGGTTGACTTGGGTTGACCTAGTCCAGGACAAGGTCGACTTGAGTCAACCTTGTCCAGGCAAAGTTTTCTCGGGACCTAGGTTGTGTGCCAAGAAGGGGATTTGAAAACCTCAGTCTGTCAGGAAATCAGGGCAAATATCAAAATCCAAAAATGCATGTAAATGACCTAGGTGGATAATGAATTATGTGAATAGATGGAAAATGGGAAAATATGCATAAAAATCAGAGCCAACCTCGAGTTCAAGAAATATTGAAGGAGGAGGAGGACCTACATCTGAATTAAATATGCATTTAAGTATAATATGAGGTCCTACCAAAAGAAACACACTAAAATAGGCTAAAAATGGTCCCAAAATATACACAAATTAAGTGCCTAATTTTTAGGATGGTACAATAATAACTTGAAGAAAGCGGTTTCAGTTAGGGAAGAGTAAGGAAATCAAATGAAGGAACAATCTATCTTATTAAAATAGATAATATTTTTAGAGAAGGATACATGGAGGTACAAAACATGGAGAAGTTTCAATGGAAGTAGGAAACATGGAGAAGATTACTAATCCCAAGGAAGATACAGAGAAAACGCTCACTACTTGGATAATATTAGAAGAAGATACTTAGCTGGCATTAATTGAAGAAGAAGATTTGAGAGAGGATGAACAAGAATTATTGATAGAAACATTTTATGAGATAGATAAATAATTGGGAGATGAAACAATTCAATCACAATTGGGGATTCGTCAAGGAAATTTGAGAAGGTCCAAACCTGTTTGCAAAAGAATTAGAAACAGAGGAAGAAAATCTCTAAAGAAGAAAAGAACATAAGATAGAGAAGAAAAAGGGGAAACTAAAATCAAATGGTTACAAAGACCGGGAAAGGGAGCACCCCTTCCCGAGGAGTCATGAAATTCCTTGGAATGTTAGGGGCTTAAATGCCACTAACAAACAATGGTTGATCAAAAGAAACCTTATAAAAATGAAGGCAAATATATATATGATACAAGAGTCTAACATGACCAACGATGACTTAGATAAATTTACAAAAAAAAATTAAAGAATTGGAATTACGTAGGGATCCAAGCAATAGGAGCTTCAAGAGCCCTTGCAACCTTTTGGAGACCTCAAAAAGTTACCATAGATAAGATTACAGAAGGTGACCTCAAGCAGTTACCATAGATAAGATTACAGAAGGCTCAAACTGGTTAGGGTGCAAAGTGAAAATCCTAACTGTCATAATTGAATTTATTTTAGTTAATATGTATGGTCCTAATGCTACTTTGAGGAAAACATAATTATGGTTAGAATTGGATATCTTCCCGGGTTCCCAATCTCATAACATAGTTGTTTTGGGAGAATATTTTAATGTTATTTTGGAGAGCTCGGACAAGAGAAGGGGATGCAGATCTCAGTCTCAAATTCAGAAATATTTCAAAGAGTGAGTTAATAAAAACCAATTGTTGGACATTAAGCTATCCAATGGAAGCTTAACTTGGACAAACAAAAGACTTAAATTTAGTAATATCCCAAAAAAGCTAGATAGGTTTTTTTTTTTCTTGGGGATCTCGGTGCTTTTCCTTTTACCTTTGAAGGATCTATAGAAGCTTCAAGTGGATCAAATAATTAGCTTATTTTCTTAGAGATAAAAGGAGACAGAAGCTCGTACATATGCCCCTTCAAAATTGAGGAAAAGTGGTATAAGGCTCAGATTTCTTGGAATTTATTTAAAAATGGTGGAAGGAGGAAGATGTTGAGGGATCAAAACTCTTTTGTTTTATAGCTAAACTCAAACTCCCAAAGCAAAAGCTTAAAAACTACATTTGGAAAAAATCAAAAATATTTTTGAAGAGATGTTGATAGAAGCAAAATCCAATTTGTTGAATGAAAATTTTATTGAGCAAGCACTTTATGAAGGAAATGGATTTTATGGAGAAATTTGAAAGCATACTATCAAAATAAGAGATCTTCTATAGACAAAATTTGAAAGAGACATGGATATGAGAAGATGATAAAAATACAAAGTTCTTCCATTCATGCACAAAATAGAGAAGGATTAGCAATACAATCACTATTTTAACAGATCCTAATGGTAGTATGTCAGATGATCATAAAGAGATTGCTAGATCCTTGGTGGAGTTCTTAAAAAACCCATTGAACAATGAGGAAGGCTTGAGTATTAGAGTTCAACAAGAGCTACTTGGCAACATACTACATGTCTTAACAAATGAGAAAAATCAGATGTTAAATGAAAGGATTGGACATGAGGAGGGTAAAGAGGCTCTCTTTTATGTGCAACTAGACAAAGCACCAGGGCCAGATGGATATCTAGCAAGTTTCTTCCAAAGATGTTGGAATATCTTGGGTCAAGAGATGACAAAAGCCATTGATGCCTCTTGGTGAGCAAAAAAAACCATCAAAGAAATTAACAACACATCTGTAGAATTGATTCCAAATATAGCAAGGGCATCATCACTAGATGAGTTTAAACCAATATATTTATGCAATACTATTTACAAAGTCATGTCAAAATTAATGGCCAACAGGTTGAAGAGAATTATAGAGGAAAATATATCTGATAAGAAGACAAGATTTGTCCTAGGTAAATCCATCCTGGATGGCATGATTATTGCACAGGAAGCAATTTATTTGGTTCAATAGTCAGAGAAGGAATAAATGATGATAAAATTAGATATCAGGAAGGCATATGAAAATTATATTAGATGTTTCATATTAAAATCATGGAGGAATTTGTTTTCAATAAAAGGTGGCTCAATTGGTTACATGGATGTCAACACCAAGATTTTCATCCCGATTAATGAAACTCCAAAAGGTTTCATTAAAGTGTCTAGAGGGATAAGTCAAGGAGATACAATGTCCCCTTACCTCTACATCCTCTTAGTGGAAGCTTTGGGAAGAACAATAAAAAAATATTACAAATAGGAAAACCAAAAGGAATTGAAGTAACTATCTCGATGCCCCCAATTACATGTCAACAATTTTCTCACAAGGGCTTCACTGATGTGGCAATATCATATCACATACGTTCATATTAAGGGGTTTAAAATGGGAAAAAATAGGGCAATATATTGTCTATATAATGGGGGGAGTGGGTGGTGGGGGATTAAGAGTGTTTATGAAGGAAAAGGGGTGTGTGGGGTATTGGGTGGGTATTGAAGGGGGGTGACAAAAAAGGAGTTTGGGGCAATATTGTTTGAAAATAGGGGTATTATTTAGTATGTCATGAACACACATGATATGACCTAGGTTCACCAAGTGAATCCCCCATGATTTTTTTTATAATACCATGATATTCAGAATGGCTAAGTGTAGAGAAGCTCTAAATTGGAATAGCAATTTAAAAAGTACTAGAAGGCTTCAGGATAGGCAATCAACAAAAATAAATCAAAACTTTTTTCTTCACTGTCTTATATAGAAAGGAGAAATATAGAAAGGAGAAACATATACTGAGGACTTCAGATAAAGAAAAAACAAGATAAAGCAAAAAATACAAATTATAAATGACTCATAAAAGTATAATATGTAAAATTTAATGAGAGAGATAGGTAAAGAAATTTAAGTACTGAGATCCTCAACAATGGGTCAAGTTATCCCAATGTACTTAATAGATGTATCATTATAATCTATATCCCTCCTTGGAACTATCCATGTCATCATGAAGTGTGCGTCTATAAATAAAAGTGTGATATAGGTACCAAGTGTGGTCTTTATTTTTGATATTATAAGCAACAAAAACTAGTGTATTGTCCCTTTACAACTAGAAAAAACCGAGTGTGATCTATGTTTTAAAATAATTGCTTAGATGTTATCACATGTATTGCATATCCTTGATCTTTGTTTTTAAGTTCATAACATGTTTGACGATATCATGTAACCTTGACATTTAGTGTGTTTATAATTGGCACGTGTAACCAATATAATATCATCACTCACATTAATGAATCATCTTCATTCAATTATTCATGGTTAACCCCATTATGTGAAATGGGTTCAAGAACATGAATTTCCTTAATTTGTATCATCTTTTTGTTGATAAGATCTTGTATTTTATACTTGAGAGTACTGCATCTATCCATAAAATCTACATGCATGCAATGGGAAATAAAAAGATATTTAGCCTTTTGTTGTGGAATTATAGATGTATACATTATCTTAATAAGAGGTAAAAAATATAGCTCTAAAATTTATTCCAATATAATATGTGGAGGACATTAGGTAAATTATTTACCTAATTTAATTTTTGGACAAAGATCATCACTATGATCTACATGAAATTTAGCCTCATTGCCCCAATTTTTCTAAATGAGATATTAACTTCAACTCAACAGAAGGACAAACAATAAAAACATGATTATGTAAATGATGATTTTCTCATTTAAGACAATGCCCATATTGCATATATTATCATATGAATCTAAAAATAAAGTATAAGTCTGATAGGTAGGAGATATTTTCCACAACAAGTCAAATTGTGATATTGCTATTAGGATTCAACTATGTAGTTTTCGAGTAAAAATCATTGACCCATGTTTCATGAGTAGTAGTTCACAAGAACCCATCCCTTATGAGAATGAATGGAACACTTAACACTCATTGCATCTGGGTGATGCTCACAAAGATGAAGCATTGAGCCTTCCAAGGAGGTCACCCATCCCAATACTACTCCAACTCAAGCACACACAACCATGGATTTTACTCCAAGGTGAAGCCCACTTAGCTTGCTACCCCACTTGCAAAATATTTAGCAAGTGTCGTGTCTTATGAACCATCATTATAGAGCCCATTTATCTTATCAACTAATAAGTAGGGGATATTTTCCACAACAAATCAAATTGTGATATTGCTACTAGGATTCAACTGTATATTGGAAGAAATCATTGACCTCAAGAAACCTTGAAGTTTGTCAACTAGTAATGTGAAATCCATGTTAGTTACTATAGATTTGATCTCATATATAATTTACTTAATTTTTTCATATTCACCTTGCTGAAATTATGTGTTTTAAATAATCATTGGTTCCATATTATAATGAAAATGTTATATAAAAGCATTTCTAAATAAATTAAATAAGCGATCGAATGTAATACAAAAAATAAAACTACTTGAATGTATGGTCACTCAAGATCATTGGAAACCATCTAGAAAGTAACATATATCCATAATAGCCTAATCATGTAAGTGTGGAAGGCCTTAGATGAAGTAGTCAATCAAATGTACCATCACATATTGTAAAACAAGGTGTCACACATCTTTTTGGTATATGATAAACCAAAATGACAAATGTGTTCAAGAATTATTTGATACCTCACTAGTGTAACCCTTTTTAGATATTTCCTCAAAATCATTTATATGACATTCGAAATGGTTCAATCTACTTATGATGGGGCTCAAATAAAGTGAAATATTATGATCAACAAGCCCAATACCTTGATGTGTTTAAATCATGTTTAATAGCAAATAAATATGCCAGGAATGAATCAATAGATAATTACACATTTCCCTCTTATAAACCATGTAAAATTGTAAGCTATTATTATGTTCTTCTTCGTGCATATCTATGTTGTGTTTGCTTAATAGGAAATGTACATTGAGGGTGCTCTAAAATTGCTCAAATATGTCATGTGAAAGCGTGAAAAGATTCAAAGGAGAATCCTTGTTGATATCCAAAAGGGACATCATCAAGGTGCTAGAGAAATTCCAAAGATGTTACAAGGAAAGATGACAATAACATGAAAAGCATGTTCTAGAGCCAAGTAAAGTAATCTATAAAAATAAGTATGACAAATTATATAATGATGTAAATAAGCACATCATGAACCAAACCATATTTTTTAATCTTTACGAATCATTGTATCACCAAATATGTCAAAGTATCATAACATTTATGAACAAAATATGAAGATAAAAATTGTCTAACATCTAATATTACACCTTTAATTCCACTAAATGACCATATCATTAGTGTTCCCAAATGGTGCACATCATAAAAATTAAATCAACATGAAAAAATGATTTATCAACCTCATAATGAGCATATAAAGAATTAACGTCACACTCCTTACAAAATTTATCACCAAAAAACTATGTAAAAGAAAAAAGTATTAGCAACCTCATGCAAAGGTGGAACATGTGTATCTACGTCAAGTTACGTTGCTTGTGGAAACATGAATTAAGTGTCACATGGAGGAAATCCATGGATATACAAGAAAATCCATGATGAGTTGAGAAAAGAAAATCCATAATGAGATGGGAAAGAAATACGATTGCTAGATAAAAACATGACATGAATAAAGACCCTAGATGTATCAATTGAGTGTATTGAAGTAGGCGGAAAGTCACCATCATAGGCCAAAAGAGAGGTATCATCAAAAAACATGGTGACATACGAGGTGAGCTTTGGTTAGAAGCAAGAAAAAGACATCCATAATAAAAATCTAGCGTGAAACCATAATTGACGAGACGAATTGTGGATGTAGAAAACAATAAAGGCCTAAACCTTAATCAACACAAGTCAATGAAGTGTTGATAAGGATATATCTATTTCTCAATTAAATCTAGTAATAAATACAAACAATCAAAAATATTAAATTCATAAACCAAAGATATTTAAAAAGTTCAAAACACTAGAATTTTTTTTTAAAAGATTAAAATATCAAAGTTTACCATTTTGTATGAAGAAATAAAATATGCATTATAAATATCTAAATACAAATAAATGAAAAAAAAACAATGATAATTGAACTACTTTAATCTAATCATAATTGAATCTAAAACCTCCATACAATAAGGGAAATAAATATAGCTTTGAATTGAAAGAGCAAAAGCAATTGTTACTCACTTTTTAAATTTAAATATAGAGCAAACAAATGAAAAGAATTGTACTCATGTGAAAACAATTACATGGTTGATTTTATCTAAAATCTCTAAAAGAAAGATTTTATTTTTAGGACTCCTTTCCGGAAGCATCGCATATATTATGTTTTCGTTGAAACCTAAGGAGGGCACCGACAGCCCTTCGTATTTTTGTTTTATTATTATATATTTTGCCTTCCTCGTCCTTTTCACTCATGTTTACAAACAATATTATGCCTTGTCCGCTATAGTATAGTATATAATTGCCAATTATTCCAAATTTCCAATGGTCTCAATTTTTAATTGGTTGTTTATTCATTTCCTCTTGTCATATCAAATTTGGACGCCTACAATCCTTTGGGAGGGAACTCAAAATATTCCCATGAGAGAGAATATAATCATAACTTTCTAAAGTGGAAAAATAAATATTAAAAATTAAAAAAGAAATTCCACTAGATCCCATCATCAAGGATCTTTATTTCAATATCATAAATGATGGACCATCACATTGCCAAACCTAAGGATTGATAAACTAATTTACTAGTCCATATATTCCTTGGAGAAGACAAAAGTCATGTCATATTATCATAGTTTATGCTTTTGATTGCAAACAAATTTGTAATGGCATAATTTCTGTGTCTCTCTTTCATATGTGGAGATAATGAATACTTTGTTATGGTATAATTCTTTTGTTTCTCTTTCATATGTGGAAATAGTGAATACTTTGTTATGGTATAATTCTTTTGTTTCTCTTTCATATATGATTGTAACGAATACTTTGCTATGGTATTATCCTTTTGTTTTTCTCTCTTATGTAGACTTAATGAATATTTTGGCGAGAATGAGAAATTGTTATCAAAATGAGTTAATTGGTGTATGTATACAAGAAGTTCAATATGAATTCGATGATCAAACTTATGAAAAATTATAGGTACTTGGAATTTGAGACAAGATCTGAATATAGGTGACTAAGATGATTGTACGTTATGAAATTTGGAACTGTGTGAAGACTTCATCAAGGATGCAAGTGGAACTTTGAACCTCAAATTCTAGCTTTGGATCTTTTGGGTTGTCGTAACACTTGACAAATTTAATTTTCTTTTATTTGATCACATAACTTTTGAACTATAGATCAAGTTACCTAAATTAGAAGAGTGACAAGATTTGAATTGGGTATTTTTCATAATTTATGTAAGCTCAAAGTCATAAGTGTGATGTTCATCATCACATTTGTAGCCCTAAAACTCTCTACAACTTTAATATAGAAATGACAGTTTTGAAATTCAACAAAGTAGTGTTTGATACTTGTGGTTTACATGTTATTATTTGAAGTAAGGAACTGAAGAAACCATGCAAATCTATTTCAACAATATTTGCATGGAAAAACATGTATACAAAGAGGTATGGTTATAGTTCATTAACCACATCATTAGTCATTGAATAATAGCTCAATAACTACTAATGGAGTAGTTATGCCAATAATCCCCACTATTGCATTGTTCCTACAAATATACCCCTGAAACAATAAACTTCACCTTGACAAGGGACCCCCCTTAAGGCTCACATCACAAAATCTGTTGATTACATAAAATAAATCACATATTTTTAAAAGACCTTTCTTTGCAGAAAAAAATCTTGAGCCAAATGGAGCTCCATCAAGTTGTCTCATGACCCGAAAGGTTGAGACCCTCGTAAATTTGTAGCTTCGAGCTGAATTCTCAAGTTCTCAGTCCTGAACTCTTGAATCATAAACACGACACCACTAGTCGTTGAATAATAACTATAACAATGAATTGAGTAGTTATGTTAGTGGAATAATTACACCAACATGAATAAGGGTGGTGCAAAGATGAGCTTTCTAAGCTAGCATGTGATAATTGTAATCACCTAAAATTGGTCTAGCCTAATCAATAGACCTAAATCCTAATCAATTAACCCTAAACCCTAATCAAGTGATTCAACCCTAGTTAAGGTTATCAAATCAAGTCAATTTTGATCATAATCGTGTGACTGAATTAAATCAATTTAATTACTTGATTCATCAATAATCGAGCATCAATGATCATTAATCAAAGAGCATTCACTAATTAATTATCCTAGTATTTAATTAAATCAAAAGACAAAAATACCATAGCTAGACATATTATTTAAGTGAATTAATTAATTGCCCTATTATCCACTCAACTCACAAAAGGACAAGCAACATAAAGAAAACCAATGAGATGGAATCACATGGATCACTCAAGGTCTTAATCTCAATCACTCATTGTGAATCAATCCTAACCATCGAATTCACATTCAAACCTCTTCCCTCTAAGGAAAATCTATAAAATCAACATCAACGAAGATCATTTGATATATAGAACATTTATAAGGAGATCATGCCAAGTTGAGTCTAGATCATTATCAATTTCATTTCATAGCTAAATCAATCATGTTGAATCATAATTCAATAGATTTGGAGAGAATTTGAGCCTAATTGCATTCATTCTAGGATCAATTGCATAGGTTATCATCATCAATTGCAACGTAGTTTGCACTCATGTAGATGAATTTTAATTGAATCTTCCATTTTATGTGTGGCTTTTCACTGATCTAATGCATATTTTGAGAGAAAAATTCATATTTAGATAATAATCACCATGACTAGGAACCAATAATTGAATCCCAATTGTATGATTTGATGTATTTATTATTGACTAACCAATTGAATTAATGAGTTATTGAAGTGTTGTGTTGCAAATGTAGGTTACAATATTTACACACATTTTTGGCGCCCATAGCGGGCCAGGATTCCAAAATTCCCCCATAAAATCAAGTGAAATTCACCTTTGCATGTCTCTATTAGGCTGAAGCACGTATGACACAACTCTTCAATCATATGGTATATTATCTTCACTCGTATGGATTCTTAATTTATACAGGAGGGGGTCTTAAGTTGTATGGAGATTCTTAACTCGTATGGATGGGGTTCTTAACTTGTATTGTGTCGTAAGTCGTATGGTGTTTATCAGTTAGTCGTACAAAATAATCTCTTGAGTCATTTGAAATGAGTCGTATGGAAAACATAGAGCATTTTTTATGCAGGAGCATCTTGGGTTCTTGGAAATCTTGTATCAACCAAAAATATGTTTGTTTTGGTTCGGTAGCTTGTTGGAGATTTCTCGGTAACTGCTTGTGTTCGCTCGGTTGAAGACTTGTTTGTTCTCCACTCGGGCTCAGTTACTTGTTTTTGTTGTGCCTTACCGACGGGTCTTGGTGGTTGTTTTGACTACTCGGTGGCATTCTTTACCGACGAATCTCGGTAGTTGTTTGGCTACTCGGTGGGTTTTCACTGATTGGTCTCTGTGCTCAATTGACTTCTTACCGAGTTGTGTATTTTGATGTTGGATCTTCTGGCCGACTTCTACATTTAATTTTCGTAGCATAATTAATGTTGTGATCTCTCATTGGGATGTGTGTGGACCTAAATATGGGTCTTTGTTTTTTCCTATGTTGGATATTTAGGTTCTGAGTGCTGACCTCTTCAGTGGACTCTTGTTTATATTTGGTTTTCTGTTCTTAGATTAGCACATCAATTTTGATAGAAGATAGTTTTAGCAAATTCAGATCGCAGTTCTGTGACCTCACATGTATGAAGATTATTCTGTAAACATCTGAATGTATATGGAAAAAATTGGGAAGGCCTTATAGCCTGACATGTATAATATTTGATGAAATAATATAAATGTTCTGTTGTTTCTTCTCTCCCTTTCTGTGTTGTTTCTTCCGAATTGTTCTGCAAGTTGGTTTGGATAGCTAGGAATGCCTTGGCCCTAGTCTTCCTACCCTCCTTGCGTTAGTTTTGTTTTGATTTGGATTTCATACTAATTCTAACCTTTGATGTTGTTTTCTTTGTTTGATCAATTTGAACAGCCTAACAAGTTCTTGCAGGACGTTTGACAAAGACATGAAAGAAAAATTACTAATGAATTGTCTTGTAGGTTGCCTAATAAAATTGACTAAAATTTGTGTTTGATGCTTTAAATTTGATTTTTATTTTATAGGAACCTAGCTAATTTGGTCACTACCTGAAGGACTTTTTGCTTGTGCTAGGGGATTATGCTCTCGCTTCTTTTGAGGTGATCAGAAACTTGGAAACACATTTGACTCGTCTTGGCTTGGGAATCTCCATAGATACTCTTGATTTCATCCCAAAAGGTGAAATTGTAAGAGGAGAATGAATGCATGCTTGATGTGTTTGGAATCTCAAATGTGATAGGAGAGTATGTTCTCACTTCTTTGAGGTGATCAGAAATCCTGACCCGTACTTGAGATTCACTTTTACAATCTTGTTACACCTTAGAGAGCCTATAAAGGTGGGAAAACATACTCACCCCACGATAATGAATCACAATGGACACTGGATAAATCCAAGCCATCCCATCCACTATAAATAAATATTATTGTGTCAAAATAATAGTAGACAGACGCAGTTGGGATCACTCCTCTAGGGGAGCCCTAACAGTCTGAACGGGAACTTGATCTAAATCCTTAAGATAGTATCTTCCTTTTTATCCTTGGTTCTTTTTCCATTGTTCATAGGGGTTGTATCGCCCCTAGAATAATTTTAAACTCACCATGTGTATACCCCTAGTAGTGAGGTGGAGGGATCTTGGATGTCACTACCTTGAACTCGGGAAAGCCCCAAAAGGGATCCCCTACCCACACACTCCTTGAAGGATCAATCATGTGTAACTATTTCTTAGCATCTCCGCCTGAGATTACCCATTAGATTTATAGGGACATACACACTAGATCTATGTATGCTTAGTGTGGGCCCATGGAATTAGCATTGCAACCAAAATTTTGTGGTTAGATTGCTTGTTTTGTGCTTGACTTGTGCTATACCCATAAAAATAATTTTTGAAAACATTTTGAGCATAAAATCATTGTTTAAGGATCTTGGAGAAAAAAAATTTGTGTTTTTGTCTTATGTGTGTGTTTCTGATCACTCAAATTAATAAATTCATTCAAAAACCATACTAAAAAACATAAAATTTGACCTTGAACCAGTGATTAAACACTTTACCTGAGAAAATAGTCGTACAAAACCCTGTCTTGAGTCGTATCAGAATCTTGAATAGTATGAAGTCTTGTCTTGAGTCACATGTTGATCTTTTATCATACGAAATATTGTCTTGTGTCGTATCATGGTATTTCATTGTATGATACCCAATCCTGAGTCGTACGATGTGTCACAAAAAGTCATATGTTGAGTGTCGTACCTGGGGTAGTTGATGTTTCCATACCTTATCATTTGGATCCTGTCATTATTTTACATACCCCTTTTGGTCCTGTACTAGGTCAAATCATCGCAGTTCTTGAGATCAAAGTCTAACATCCTGCTGTCATCATATCTGGTTCGCTTGATCATTAGTTTGTCATCAATCTTTGTGTTCAACCCTGTCCAAATCATCTCAATCTTGGCATCAAATTATAATAAGTCACCATTAGGGATTAAAAAACCCTCACCTCGACCTCTTGAATCAACATCCTTCATCATCATCAAAACCAATCAAACTTTGACAAGTTCTTGTACACATAACTTATTTGAAACCTTTGACAATCGATCAACATCTTATCAGACATCAAGTTCTCTGGTTTTCATGGTTAATGGATGATCCCACAAAGCTGTGTCCCACTTTTAGGCATGAATAAAAATCACACGGATGAATTTTTTTCATTTTTGACCCCTTCGAGCGAATGGGGGTATTCGCGCAAAGGGAAAAAACCCCTTCGCGCAAACTAGATGAAATCGGGGGCTCGCTCGAACTAGACCCAATTTGAATGAACCTTGTGAATGAATAAAAAACAAGAAATTTGTACAAATTTTCCATTGGGGGTTCGCTCTAACCCCCTTCGCTAGAAGGGGTGTTCGATCGAACCCCCTGAATTTGGCCTTTCTCTCTAAAGCCAACAAATTTTTGCAAATTTTTGCCCTTTGAAGGTCTCAATCAAGGACCAAATAAACCAATCTTCTAAAAACTAAATGGCAGATTATTCTAATCAAAAAAAGCTTTACAATGACTATTATTTTAATATATATTGAGTCATTGTGACTTTCTATTTTTAGTTTAATTAAGCAGAGGTTGTCTGACCATTTAGCAACCTCTCTCTTCGACGCTTTGGGAAAAATAGTAAATTAGGAAAACAAAAATTTGAAAAATATATAAGAAAATAGTATTTGTGTTACCTTTCTATGAAAAAAAGAAAAAATGAATTTTGATTTATACAGATCAAGTTAGAGCGATCCAAGTGACCTTATATCTAAATTATAGTTATTGTCACTTTAGAACTTAATTAAGTATGAAATATTGACCCAAAATTAATGAAACCAATTGCATCCTTTATATATTTAATTTTTAAAAATAACCTTGAAAGAATTACATCATTATCATATCTTAAAAAAAAGTTATGTTGATCCAAGTGATAGTCACTCCTTAAAAACATAGTTTTTTCATACAAACGACTTTTCAAAGGAGAAGGAAAAATGAATTTTAATGAATTTTAATTTTTTTTTTTAAATATGGTTAGAAACTAGAAAGAAAATTCTAAAAGACTCTAGTTTACATAATCTTCAAATTCCTAATATTTTTGTGGAAACAAGTGTTCAAAAGTGAAGTGTTTTCTTAGAATGTTGATATCAATGTCAAAGTTGGCCAAAAAGTGGGACACACTATTGTGGGACCACCCTAATAGTAATACCAGGTCTAACCAATATCATCTTGAAAAAAACCCTAACAATACATTTCACTATCGATTGATCACTTTTTAACAAGGAGAGATAACAAGACCGAATCCTTTATTTGATCAAGAATCACCTATTCAAACAAACCAAGAGACTCAAACTACTCCAAACATGTCACATAAAAAGAATGTCTGGAGAGGACATCATGACCATGATAATCATAGTAACCATAATGATCATGATAGTTTTGATAGTGATGAAGAAATCATTGATGAGCAGTTTAGAAAGTGTCAACAAGATAGAGGATTTCAAAAGATGATGGAGAGAGTCCTTAATGTTGACGGAGAGAAATACTTCATGCATGTAGCCTCTACAAGATTTAAGATTCCTCAAGAATTTGATGTCAAACAACTCAAAACATAGGAAGGGGAAACCCCTATATCTATTCTTAGCAAAAAATTTCATGTCATGCAATCCGAACTCATGGAAATGAAGAAAGAAAAGGATAAACCCTTAAATAAGTATTCACTTGAATCTATATGTCCTTTTTCATTTGACAAAGACTTGCATATGCCACCATTTACATCAAAGATTGATGTCCCCAAGTATGATAAATACATCAAAGACATTGATCCCCAAGACCATGTAAGAGAGTTTTTCTCTCTTAGCATGGAGTTCATGCACGATGAAATCTATTTAATGAGGCTATTTTTGAGTGGTTCAGAGATGGAGTGGTTCTCCAAGCTGCCTCCAGGAACTAAATCATTCAAAGATTTAATCAATAAATTCATCCAACAATATTCCTATAACATGAAACACGTTGTTACCATGTTGGATCTTTGTAACACCAGATATAGAAATGGAGAATCATTTGTCATCTTCCTTCAAAGGTGGAGAAAGATATTTCCAAGGTATCCTATAAAATTTCTGGAAAAAAAAAAGAAAATGGATATCTTCATAAAAAATTTGATCCCGAAAATAAATTTTGCCCTTCAATTGCAATGTTTAACCACCTTTGACAAAATGGTGGATAGTGCTATCAAAGTTGAAGATTTTTTTGTGAGAAAGGGGGAGATCAATCTTTACAAAGAAACCAAGTTCTCTAATAATCCTAATCACAACAACAATGACAAGCCTAAATTTTGGAATAAGAACAAAAATATAGTAAATAACATTATTGTGGAAACATCAAACTGAAACAGTTAGTTTTTAATCTTTCAAGTAACATACAAGATACTAAAACTCCTAATGCTACATCCACATTCAAAGGCGATCATGAATCAAACAAATACAAAGCACCTTGGGCAGATGGTCCTAAAAGAAAGATCACTCCTCTTGGAGAATCACTTGAAATAATATTAAGGACTCTTATCACTTATACGATTATCACTTTACCAAAGGCAAGACCCTGGGAACCCCAAATCAAGCCTAAATGGTGGAATGGTGATCACTACTATGAGTATCATTCAAACAAAGGTCACAAGACCAATGAATGTATAAAACTCAAACATGTGATTCAAGACTTAATTGACAATGAAACAATCATGGTTGATGGACATAAGATTAATGATGATCACACCACATTTAAAGAGCCAGTACCTAAATATGAGAAGGTAGAACATCAAATTCTAAAGATGCTAAAGTGAACTAAAAGTACTCTAAAAACAATGTGATCAATATGATTGAAGCTTATGAGCAGTCCATCAATGTGATTATCATCAAAGATAAGGATTCTAAATCTTCTAATGTTGTAACAAGAAACCAATCAAAGGTTACCCTCAAATGTGTCTCATCCAAACAACCAACATCATCAAAACCTACTACATCCATGTAGCTCACATCATCCTCTTTAGTGAATCATAGCTTGGTGGATCAAATTAAACGTACTCCTCAAATCTCAATATTGGAATTGCTCAAAATATCTTTGTCACATAGGGAGATTCTTGAAACAATCCTGTTAGAAATGATTTTCCCAAAGGATCTAGATGTTAGTCAATTTCAAGCCATGGTTGGTCATCTAATAACACCACATTGTCTCTCTTTTTTATAAGAAGATGACAAATATCTTAATCATCTGCATAACCAATTGCTATATATATAAGTCTTAATTCACAAGCATCGTGTCAAACACATCTTGATAGATAGAGGGGCTGGTTTGAATATATGTACACTAAATCTTGTTGTAAACAACCTTGGGATTCTCTGAAAGTGCTATAGATCCAAGAAGTAATATAACTATAAAGGCATATGACAATGAAGATAGTTCATCGAAAGGATTAGTTGTATTTCCTATCATAGTGGGACCTATTGAGAAAGATGTAATATACCAAGTTCTTGACTTGTATCTTGCATAAAATATACTCTTGGGTAGACCATGGATCCACGACATGCAGGAAGTTCCTTCCACTTACCGTCAATTTATAAAATTCCCATATAATGGAGCTGAGGTAAGTATAGAAAAAGACACCGATTATTCTTGCAATAAATTAAGACAGGCTAAATATAACATGATCCCATGCAATAAGGAGTCAACTAATGAACAAAAGGCATAAAGCTCTATGGATACCACCTTGAGGGATTTTGAAAATACGTTGAAACTCAAAGACTGTGGAATAGGAGAATATAAATTGTATCAATTACCTTTTATGTTTACTCTACCTAATTCCCCAAGAACATACGATAAACCTTCATCCTCAGTTGCTTCAAAATCTAAAGCTGTAGCAATTCATAATGGACGATCTGTCAAGGGTGCTTCATTGGCAGAGGAAAATGATGAGAAATATGTCTTAAATTGGCTATATAGAGATGAATAATAATCACACAATGAAGACAAACATGTCAACATCTCTTCCCAAAAATATGGAAAGGTTTATGTATCATGCAACAAATGGGCTATAAAGGACAAGGACCTCTAGGAAAGAACAAAGAAGACATTCTTGAACCAATATCCATGGCCTCTAGAAATTCAAAAGAGAAAAAATGGATAGGCTATAGGAAAGAAGAGGAAGCCATTTACCTTAATTCAAAAAGGGTCCAATATTTTATCAAGAAGATGAGGATGAAGGAGAAGAGGTAGAATATACACTTATATCATTTGAAAAGGTTTTTGTTCTTACAAGGAGAAAGCACTACCCATCAAGGAGAAACTTCCACTTCACAATGACCAATACAAGAGCATGAAAACCAATCAGCAGAGAATAACCTACATCAAGGAGAAGCTTCAACATCACAACAACAACTCATCCAAGAGCTTGAGAATCAACAAGAAGAGATCAATCCTCATGAAGGAGAAACAGTTACATTCACACATGTTTTAGACATGCCAGGGGCCACTGAAACAAATTCAAATGAATATGAGTGGGATGAACTTTCTGATGCCTCAATGGATATTGAAATAGATATAATGTTAGAAAAACTGAGAGGGGGGGGGGGGTGAATCAGTGTTTG
>MU226880.1:5837919-5856210 GCA_018584345.1 Thuja plicata | reverse complement strand
ATTTGAAGATGTATTGGAAAGAAATGAAATGATCATATTAGTATCTTGAGAGTTTAGTCACTTTGAGGAAATTATTGCAAAAAATTATCAAAGTTTGATGTCTTGACTTTAATGTTAGGAGAGAGCCAACTTAGGCATCTTACACATTAGTCCTGATCAAGATGACACAACCAATCAATTTGGGAAAAATAGAAGCTCTGCATCTATTACACCTTGCTCAATCTTTATCAGAAGAAGAAAAGAAAAAATTTATCCAATTATTTAAAGAAAGGAAAATTAACTTTGCATGGTCATATTTAGACATGCCAGGACTAGATCCTAATTTGATAATGCATCACCTATCAATAGCCCCTGGGGTAAAATTAGTCAAACAAAAACTAAGAAATATGCACCCCCGTGTGGAATTGTTAGTAAAGGAAGAATTGGAAAAGCTACTTAAGGTTGGTTTAATCAGAGCCATAGTATACCCTGAATGGATATCCAATATTTTTCTTATATCCAAGCCTGACAAGTCTATCTAGGTATGATCCAACTTTAGAGATCTTAACATATCCTCCCTAAAGATGACTTTCCATTACCCAACATAGACATGATTGTAGAACTCACAACAACATACAAAATATATTTGCTTATGGATAGATTTTTTGGCTATAATCAGATCAAGATAGTAGTTAAGGATCAAGAGAAAAATGCTTTCACATGTGCATGGGGCACATTTTTTGAGAATGTTATACCTTTTGGGTTCACGAATGCAGGTGCTACATACCAAAGAGCCATTAATACTATCTTTCATGATATGATGCTTAAGAACATGGAAGATTATGTAGATGATACACTAGCAAAATTAGTTAGCAAGAAACGTCATCTAGAAGACTTGGATAAGATATTTGATAGGATGGAACAATTTAGGTTCACATTGAATCCAAATAAATGTGCCTTTGGAGTGATCTCTGGGAAACTCCTAGGTTGCATAGTTTCAACAAAAGATATCAAGGTCAATGCCGCTAAGGTGAAATCTATAATTAAAATGCAACCACCTAAGAACATCAGTCTAATGACCTGACACTGCAAGGTAAGCTATGATCAATAAGAAGGTTTATCTCTCAACTGGCAGACAAAGCACAACCATTTACCAAATCATTGCATAAGGGGGTGACATTTAACTGGGATGAAACGTGCAAAAAATATTTCAACCAAATCAAAGAATATTTGGCTAATCCACCTTTATGAATGTATCCAATCCAAGGAAAGCCATTGTTTCTATACATCTCAGCAACTGAGACATCATTAGGAGCCTTTCTTGCACAACAAGATGAAACTAGAAAGGAATGAGAAATTTATTATATCGGTCAAACATTGGTATCATATGAGCTCAATTACACCATAATAGAGAAAGCATTCTTGGAAGTGGTATTGGCATCTTAGAAGCTAAGTCATTACATGTTATCACATTCAGTTAAACTTGTAGCTAAAATTGATACATTAAAGTATCTTTTGAACAAACAAATATTGACCAAAAGGTTAGCTAAATGGACGATGATACTGAGTGAGTTTGACATTGAATATGTAGATAGGAAGGTTATCAAAGGAAAAAAGACTACTGATCATTTGGCTACGCACCTCTACAAGATGATAAATCATTGAGTATTGAGTTCCCAGAAGAGGCTATATTGCATTTAACAAAATATCCATGGAAAATGTACCTCAATGGTTCCTTCACATAACAAGGATCAAGACCTGACATACTCTTCATCACACCACAAGGTTACACTATTCCCAAAGCATACAAATTGTTATTTCCTTACACAAACAATATTGTAGAATATGAAGCCTTGGTCAATGGGTTAAAAATGGAAATTGAATGGAAAATAGTAAAATTACATGTTCATGGTGATTCACAGCTCATAGTCAATCCAATCAATGATGAATATAAAAGGATGGTGGATTAATTAAATAAGTATTTTGTGTATATAAACGTCCAAAAAATTACATGAGTAGAAAACAAAGTGGCTGATGCAATGGATACCTTAACCTTAGTGTTACAAATCCAAGAACAAAAAATCCACTATGAGTTCTCGTTGGAAGAGTTACCTTACCCCACCTATGACTCTCTTGACTCACACCTTATTTTCCAAATCATAGGACATGACTGATCCCACTATAGCTAAATCTATTCCTACCTCAAAGATAAAATCATCCCCAATGACTTATCTAATAATGAAAAGAGAAATTTAGTCTGTCATGCTTTGTGTTATATAATCATTGATAATGAATTATACACATGAGGTCTCAATGGTACTTTAATTAGGTTTTTATAATGTGAAGATTCTGATAATTCTTTATGAGAAGTACACAAAGCTATATGTGGATCACATTCGAACGGTGTCACTTTGGCCAAGAAACTCTTACGTGTTGGAAACTTCTGGCCAACCATGGAGAAATATGTTGTTCAGTTTGATAATCAAAGTAAGAAATTTCATCTTCATGGTAATCTTATACATGCTCCTGCAAGGGAGTTGTTACCATTTATCACACACTAGCCTTTTCATAAGTGCTCTTTTGACTTGATTGGTCAGATCTATCCTTCATCCTCCAATGGTTACAAATTCATCATAACGGCCATATAGTACTTTACAAAGTGGGTTAAAGTTTTTCCTTTGATCAAGGCCATGGGAAAGAGAGTATCCATGCTTATCCTAAATTACATCATCTGCAGATATGGTATTCCATCCTCTATAGTGACAAATAATAGAGGCCAATTAGAAAATAAGGATATCAATGAATTGTGTGAAAGGTTCCACATGAAACAAAATTGTTTTTCAATCTACTACCTACAAGGGAACAGAAAGGCCGAAGCATCGAACATGAAATTTTTTAAAAATATGGCATCGAACAGTTAACAACTCTGGCAGACACTAAAATTTACAACTTAATCCATCTATATGGGCATATATGACTAGTATTAGAACCCCAATAGGTGATACGCATTTTGTTCTTGTTTATGGGTTAGAGGTTGTTAGTCCTCTTGAAGTGGAGGTACCATCACTAAGAATATCATTGATAAGAATCGACACTGATGAGGAGTACAAAATATCATGAGTACAAGAATAGAATTTATAGATGAGCATAGGAAAGAGGCATTCAATCATCTCAAAATATACCAGAAAAGGATGTCTAGAGGATATAATAAAAAGGTAATACATATATAATTTCAAGTTGGAGATCTTGTGTTAAGAGAGAATTTGAAAACATAGCAAGATATAGAATAAAAGGGAAAGTTTAAACCTAACTATATGGGACCCTTGTTCATCGAAGTTGCATATGGTTTCGATGCCTATTAGCTATCAACACTTGAAGGAGACTTACTTCCTAATTCAATCAACACAATACATCTGAAGAAATTATATACCTGGAATCCTTAGTTCAACAGTTGTACAACAAAAAGTGTTCCTGAAATAATAATAAAATAGCAGAAAGTGTTCCTGAAATGATAATAAAAATAGTAGAAAGTGTTCCTGAAATAATCCAAAAAAAATAGAAAGTCATCTTGAGAAAAATAAAAAAAACAACATAAAATTTTCCTAATGAAAAGCAAAAACATAAGAAAAAGTCCTGAAAAAATCATTATCTTGGTGAAAACCTGGTAAACAGGCGCCTTGGTATTACAAAAAAAAATTGAAAGTACAAACAAAATGAAAAAAAAGGAAAAGTGCCTTGATGGAAACCAGGTAAACAGGCACCTTGGTAGAAAAAGTAGCAATAAACTCCAAGTGGTGAAAACCTGGCAATTAGGCATTTCTTGTAATCAGTTGCTCTATCTATTAATGCATCACTTGGCCATCTCGCCTGCATTAGCATCCAATCTCATCACGTGTATATATCATTTCTCTTTGCATCCTTGTACATATTAGCTAACCTTGTATCTTTGTGTATATCATTTCATTTTGCATCCTAAAACCATGGCTTGGAGTCAAGTTATGTCTTGTCCTTAGGTCAGTCAAGTCTAGCTTTGGGAAAGTTCCTATCCATCATATGAGTTGTCAGCTATTCAGTCACAGTTGCCTACCCACTTAGAGTCATTCATCATGTCCTAACCCAAGTATTATGCCACTGAAACAATGGTGTGTCTCAACACCACCCAACATATAATGGTTTTTTTCAACACCACAAGCTTAAACAATAGTGTTTCTTAACGTCAAATCATACAAACAAATATTTCCACACCAGTAATCAGAAAAAAATAGCACATGAAAATGAACTTGAACTTATTTTGGATAATCATGTCTTCTGAGTAACTCGAAGATATCTCTAGACTAGAGGAATAAGGAAAAGGGGCATGCCATTTTATTTGATTGTTGTATGTGGTGATTGTTTTGATGATCTTGCATCATCAAATAAATAGGGTGTATGTGGTAAGATCCTCCATGTTTGTGGTACACCGCACATACCTTTGACTCTAAATATTTGAATGCCAAGGTGAGGTTGGAACTATCTCCTTGTCTATTATTATTCAAGTGATTTCTTATTATTATACAATCCAGAAAACTATACCGAAGGATATGAACATAAGGGTCATTGCAAATACACATAAGTTTGTCCAAAGATATGAACATAAGGGTCATTGCAGACAACATAAATATTGCACAAGAATATAAATAAATTCTATTTTTTTATGGAAGAAACACTTAGGTCATCTCAGCTTTACATGCCCCAATGCTTGTGTCACCTTGCAATGTCAAAAGGAAGTAACACTCAGGTCATTTTGGCTTCATGTGCCCTGATGCTTCTATTCAATTTCAATATTGCATCCGATGAGATAAATATTCATATTCTCATAGTTTAAATCTAACTTTAGTGTCTCAAAAATCTCAATGATGAAAAACATAACTAAAGATCAAAAGAAAAGAAAACTCACACATGAAAATTGCATAGTAATATGCATTCATTTAGTGTCGCATTTATGTGCATGGATCAAGAAGGAATTCACCAAATTGTTCTAGGAGAGGAATCCAAACAAGCTAACATCATAATCATATCAATCCAATCTGTTGACATTATCACACGATCTCTCTGACATGATTGAGTATCGTGCATCCTAACATAAAAAACATACATGCATTATATGTTATAAGGATTTGTCATCATAACCATAGCATAACATTTTGCATCCATTATAAGATTCATGACATTCATTTGCATCGTCATAACCAGAATCATAAAGTAATCATCTGCAGTTTATTTTCAAGAGAAAAGAAAAAAAAGATACAACATCCATGGAATATCATTTGCATCATCATATCAATAAAGTAAAAAGGCATACATCATAAAAATAGTCATACATCCACTGCATTGCATCAAAGAAATAAAGGAAAGAATATGTATCCATTATATCCTTATAAACATCACATGATAATCATATAGATAACATCTAACAAATGAAATCTCTCTCTCTCTCTCTCTCTCTCTCTCACTATATTTGGTTACCCAGAAACCTTCCAAATAGAAATTAAAAATGGGGTGGGGATGGTACCCACAAGATTTAATACTACAGTATAAATTTAGCCTGTTAAAGCTTTCAATTGACCACTTCTGATGGCATGTCTCGTTAGGAGAAATAAGGATTGTTAGGTCCACCTTGTGAAACGATTTGATACAATACAATCAAGTAATGCAACTCTGTTAGGAGATTTATAAAGGACTGTGAGGTCCACCTTGTTAGAGGATTTTACTGATGCACCTGTTAGGATGAACCAGTATATGATCTTTAATGCAACTCTGATTTACTAAATAAGATCCAAAGATGTAAACTAATCACATGACTGTGATGGATGAGTCTTTGTTGTTCCTTATACTATTGTAGCCTCTTAAACAAACTGCTTCTTCATATTTGCATACATGCTCTTACACATCTATTCTCATACATACTCACATTTTGGATAAACAAAACACTTTATATTTATACCTTATCCAAACCAAATACAACTATAAGCCGGCTTCCATAAGATAAATAAACATTTAAAAATATAAGCTAAGTCAACCAAAAAATGTCACTCGGGTCCAGTAATCTATTCTGGCAATACACTGGCACTCGGGCATTATGCTGTCACTCGAGAAATATACTACACTTTGCCACTTGGGCTACTTTGTGTACTTGGTTTACTCTTATCACTTGGGTAATATTGATTACCACTATCTTCTTAGTCGACACTGCCACTGATCAAGTTACATAGTAACTGCTCGGGTTACACTTCTGGCTCGCTCAACATTGTGATGACTAAGTGTTTTGGCAATAATTGACAATATGTCTTTCCATAAGGTCATCAATCTCCCCCTTTGGCATTGGTGACTAGAAACACTTATCATGTTCAAAAACTATTCAAAGTAAAAACTCCCCCTTACCATATGCTCAGGTTTTGACACTATCTTTGTGACTCGGTTACAACTGACTTTCTTTTTTTGATTTTTCAAAATGATTTTTGTAACACATATAAAACTGCTCTTCTACTCTTTTGTATATGTATTTCCTATAGACATCTTTCCTATAGCCTATTTCCCCCTGTTTTTGACACAAATGCCAAAATATATCTATATGGTAACACCAAAATAGGATAGGAAATCACTGTGTGCCTTCAAAATCTGAGACAAAGTATTGTCTCAATTATCTTGCAACACCTTCAGGATGTGTAACTCTGCTGATAGCTCCATTATAGTTTCTGCAACTAAAAAATTATTGTCATGAATGAGAGTCTTAGCATGAGCTATATGCTTCTGCATAACATCCATGTGTGAAAGGAGTTGGCTCTACATGTCTATGAGATATTATCTTGTCCTTGCTTCTTCCCTTAGTAATTCAGCCTGCATGTCTTTTAGATACTTAATTTTCACAAAATGTGTTGAGCTTGAAATCAGGTTAAGTGCCAACTGATTTGCACTTTCCTTCAGATCTGTATCAACCTTTATCATCTTTGTCTTGATTTCCATTGTGAAATTTGAAGTATCACTTAGATTTATAAATAATGAAGCAACATTATTTACTATAGTCTCTAGAGAGATAATGAGATAATTTATCTTGACTTGATCAATTACAATCTTGCTTGCAACATTCTCTAGGACTTTGTTCTCAAATTTTCTTTCTGCCTTCTGCAGTAGTTTTTCTTGACCATTTAAATCTTTATTAAAATTGTGGACTATGTCTACAAGTTGTTCCATAATTGAATCACTCTCATTTACTTCTACTTCTAGTGCATCTAGGAATATACCTTTGATGTCTTCCAGCACTCTATTCCTCTTCTTCTCTGCTCGGAGCTTCTGTTGTGTAGCTCTTTTCTTCTATAGCTCTCCTAGTGTGTCCATTTTCTCTACTGATAGATTGGATAGATCCCAACTTGGAATCACAATGTCTTGCTCAAGATCTATATCATCAGTGATTATTTCTTTTCCTTTTCAAATATATCATCTTCTATCTTGATTTCATCTCCTTGGCTTACTAAGATAGAAGGAGAAGTCTTTCCAAACTGTTCCATCCTTTTCTTTCCTCTTTTCAAAATTTTAGGAATCTCAATCTCTATTGAAATTATGATTTTGGCTTCTTCATATGTACCAAATTAAGGTGTTTTTGGGTCAACAAGCTCATTCACAAGAGCTTCAATTATGTTCTTAGTCTCATCTATGTTAACCTCATATGCAAGAGGTTTCACCCATGCTACCCTAGGTCTTACTGCCTAAATATATACTTTATCACAGTCAATTAGGAAACAAACATCATCCTTATGGTCTTACACCAATTGTTTAGGAATTCTATACCTATTCTACATCTATTGTCTAAATTCATCAAAACATGCATCCATGATGATTTCAAAATTGTCTCCTAGCTTAGCTATAAACTCATTTATCTGATATATAATTGGTCTATCCTTCTTCCAAACAACTGTGCCTTTGGAAGGGAAAAACTTCTGAATGTAAAAGAAGATGCAAACCAGATTGAACCAAAACTACATGGATTGGTCTTTGATTCACGAATGCTTTCCATGTTCTTTCTCAATTGGATGAGATGCAACTTGGCAAGGTCAAATGAGAGGTTTTTTTGACCACCTTGTACGCCAAGTCCACAGCCTCACATGGTACATTGTTAGGTCTGTTAGAGTTGTAGATTTTGTGAGAAATAACATGAATCCCAAACTTCAATTCCATGTCAATTACTCCATTAAGTCTCATGCCTCTGTTGTCCCACTCGGCAAGAGTCTTCTCAGCTAGGGCATCCTGAGGTAGGGTTTTGGTAGCTTTGGACTTGTCCAACATAGGATACCTAGTGACACAGTGTATCATTGTCTTTGTGATCTTCACAAGTTTCTCTAGCCATAGCTGCATGTCATGAACATAGCTCATAATGAACCTAATCCACTTAACCTAGAAATTTTGTGGCATGTGCATGATGTGAGTCAGATCCTTGACTACTAGATGTTTATGTTTTGGCTTCAAATTCCTGGCATCACAGAGTTTATCATAAGAACTCTTCATTTCCAATGTTCCAAGCTATTGAATTATGCAATTATAGAAGGATCATATGTCACTGATCAATAATACCCTTAGAGGAATTAGAGAATGAGCTCCCATTGGGTCTATCTCTTCTGCAACCGTTGGAAGAAGCTTAAACTTAGGAGGATCACAGATTGCATTCCTATCCAACATCTCAGATCCTTTCTTAATTTTGATGTTGGATGTGGATGCCATTATGCTCAAAGGCTCGATAAAACTTCACAACTAAGAACTTTTGAATATAAATTTGCTCTGAATCGCTTAAGGCACTGTATCACTCTGCAAACTTAAAGATTTGTAAATAATAACACTTGCAATTCATCTTTCATAAGAGATTTTACCGTTGAGTTTTCATTAAATGCTCCATACTAGCTAGCATAGCTCAGAATGAATCTTGGAGAAAACTAACTCCAATATCCTCAAAACCATACAACTCGACTTAACTTGGTTAAGCCTGTGCAACTCGGCTGTTACTGAGATATTGACTCGGTTAAAACTATAATGTGTCTTAGTGCATCAAATATGCGGATTTGGACTTGCTAGCATGTCTAGAACTGATGTAGGATGTCTTGTATGCACAGTTCCAGTAGTCTCCTAGCATTTTTATTTGGAGATGGTAGATCCACCCAATTCACTGCTTTGGGTGCCATTCGATCCTTCATTATTTTGATCTGAACTTTCAGGAGATTTCCTTACCCATTATTGATTCATTCGAGTTCTGATTTCTGAAAATTATTCTTTGCCTTTCTCAAAACCAGTATCCACTTTCTCTTTGTTCATGCAATTCTTCCTTAGGTCTCTGAGTTGTTTACATACATAACATCTCTTAGTAGGATTCCTTTTTCTTAGGTGAGTCTTTACATAATTTTCTCCAATATGCCCATATTCACCACAATGACAACATCTGATCCATGTGTTGTAATCCCAACCAAAAATTGCTTTAGCTAGTTGTTCAACATGGTTCCATTTCTTAGTTCTACACTTAGAGGATTTGTGACATTGTTTGTTACAATTAAAACATTTTCCTTCAAACTTAGGTTTCTTAGTGCATTCACCTTCCCTATGTCCATGCTTGTTGCATCTGTAGCATTTACCATTAAACTTTGATTTTCTATTGCTCCAACACTTGTTTGTTGTGTGCCCTAACTTGCCACAATGATTACAAGTAGGTCTATTATTATTTTGAGTTCCTTGCTATGAGGATTCACCTTGTTCGGTATAACCTAATACAGTCTTTTCATGATGTCTGAGTTGAGTTTTCTCTGTCAACTACTCCATGTTTCCTTATGAATTCATCATACTCTCATTGGTCTATTTTTCAGTATTGAGATCATTCTGCAGTCTTTCATTTTCTATTCTCAGATTGATAACTTCTTGATTTACATTATTGAGTTGATTTATCATATCTTCTTGCTGGAGTGGAAAATGATGGATTTCATTTTCTTTTTCCTCTAATCTTGTACTCAGTAATCTTTTATCTTCTTGTGCCATTTCTCTGTCATTTTCTTCTTGACTCTTTTGTTCTATGACTTCACATATTCTGACTGAATGAATTTCTTGTTCTCTTTTCAATTTTCTGACTTCTTCATGTAAATTGAGTCTTTGCAAGTAGGTATTCAATTGTTGCATCTCCTTCTTCTGAACTTCTTTCTTTTCATAAGTCATCAATTCTTTCTTCTATGTAAATTTTGTCATTCATTTGTGCTGCTAAATATTTTCTTCTTTTCAAGGAAAGAGAGAGCTTCTCCTTAGGTTTCTTGATTTTATCCATGGCCACTTGTAGGTCTATCTTTTCATTTTCAATGGCTTTCTCCAGTCTGTATATTTCCATTGCCTCTGATCTTTCCTCAAACTATTAAACTTTTGTAAAGAGAACCTTTGGCTCTGATACCAATTGTTGGAAATATATTGAGTTAATGTGACTGAGAGGGGGGGGGGGGGGGGGGGGGGGTGAATCAGGAACCAATATAAATTAATCATTTTAATCCAATATTAGATTATCTACTCTGATTGCATGCATGAAATGGAAAGCAATAAAACATCCACAATAGTTGACACAATATTTGGTTACCAAGAAACCTTCCAAATAGAAAGTAAAACTAGGGTGGGGATGGTACCCACAAGATTTATTACTGAAGTATAAATTTATCCTGTTAAATCTTACAATTGACCACTTCTGATGGCCTACCCTTTTAGGATAAATAAGGACTGTTAGGTCCACCTTGTGAAAGGATTTGATACAATACAATCAATTAATGCAACTCTGTTAGGAGATTTATAAAGGACTGTTAGGTCCACCTTGTTAGAGGATTTTGTTGATGCACCTGTTAGGATGAACCAGTAGATGATCTTAAATGCAACTGTGATTTTTTGAATAAGATCCAATTATGTAAACTAATCACCTGACTGTGATGGATGAGTCTCCGTTGTTCTTTATACTTTTGTAGCCTCTTAAACAAACTACTTCTTCATATTCGCATACATGCTCTTACACATCTATTCTCATACTTACTCACATTTTGGATAAATAAAATACTTTATATTTATACCTTATCCAAATCAAATACAACTGTAAGTCGGCTCCCATAAGATAAATAAACATTTAACAATATAAGCTAAGTCGGCCAAAAACTGTCACTCGGGTCCAATAATCCATTCTGGAAATACACTGGCACTCAAGAATTATGTTGTCACTCAGGAATCATTCTACACTCTATCACTCGGGCTACTTTGTGTACTCGGGCTACTATGATCACTCAGGTAATACTGATACCACTATTTGCTCGATCGACAATGCCACTGCTCAGGTTAGATTGTTGGCTTGGTCAACACTGTGATGACTAAGTGTTTTGGCACTAATTGACAATATGTCTTTCCATAAGGTCACCAATATATATATATATATATATATATATATATATATATATATATATATATATAATGTGCCAAGTATGGGATTCAATGAGATTAAAAATTAGTGTGAGTATATCATCAAAATATCAAGTATATCGGAGTTTCATATAATGTCTATATGCCACTTGTACATTCAAAAAAAGGTTTCATGAATACAATATTAGGTCTCACCACCTGCATCTCAATTAGGTGGAGGAGGACTAGGTGGTTGGACACCTAATCTAGTTGGTAGAGCTACATCCTGACAATGGCTTGCAACCTGAGAATAAGGAGGTACTTGTGTCTTATGGCCAGGCTCTGCTAAAAAGTATGATGCTTGGTGGTAGGTTGTCCTACTCTGCTGGTGAGCGACATATCATTTTGCCCTATCTTTCTTTGTAGTCACCATAATGACCTGAGCATCCAAAACTTCTATACGGGTCCTCAACTGGGATCACTCCTATCACAATCTGGATAGTGCACTGTGATCACCTATACCTGTCTCCCCTATCCTCACGCTGCTCTAGGTGGTGGTACCTGAGTATCCTGCATAGCACCAATGGTACGACATGAACTATCTTGTCTCACCAAATGTCTCAGATCAACAACACATGCACCTAATATGGTCCTCACTCTCTGACCACCACCTCTGTCATCACCATAATCTTTATCCCCTTTTTCACCACCTACAACTCGCAATCCTCTACCCTTCCTTGTCCTCTGATCTCCACCATCTCTCCTAGGACCTCTGGCAGTATCTCTTAGTCCTCTCTTTCCTTGTGTCCTCCTCTATGACCTCCACCACCATCAACATCCTCTATATCTTCGATCGGAGGTGCCCCCTCATCCGAAAAAGTAAACTGAGGGAACACATGTTGTTGCATGTACTGCCAGTACTCATCAGTCACACCACCATCTGCTACTTCAGATAGGTAATCTCATGCCACAAGTTGTAATAGCTAAAAATCCTACACAACCAGATCATATACAATCCTCATACCCCAGTGGGAATCCTCCTCTCTGATCTTGGCATAAGCTACCATCTCCTGAGACAATCCCTATCATTGATTGAAATTTCACATCACACATGTGGAGAGGAAGCACACAACAACCAAATGTGTCATGTTGATTAAGTACCTTCTCATAAAAATTAAGTATAATTCTTATGGTGCATTAGACCAATCCTCATAGTCACTATATGGTCTCCACTCTAGAACAACGTAATCATCGAGGACTCTCCTCCAATACTCTACCTTACCCAGATAGGGATGTTGCACATAACCTCGGTATATGTTAATGTATGAGCATTTATCTTGTCAATTCATCTCACCTAATGACCATGTCACTAGAATATGATCCCAACTCCAGATCTATAAAATCACAACTCTTGTCAATACACTCTTAGTCTACTGGTACACCACCTCATACAACTCTTGGTAAAGATGTCCTAAGACATAGGAACCTTAAGCGAATCTGTGAGGTCTCATGATCATATCCTCTAATATGAGACCCCATCCACAAAGGAACCCCTATGCACTCCAGCTGGACATGATGATACCACCAATCAAGCCAAAAAGAATAGAGGAAAGTGTAGGATATGTAGTCATCATATGCTCCCATGTGATGAATATATGAGCAATAGTGTCATCTACAAATAATCATCTCAAAGTAGTTATACTATTATGAATAGGCTAGACATCATAATAAACAATGTCTCCAATGACTGGGGTCCTCAGGATGTGGTACACATCCTCTGGTGTCACTATGATTTCACTAGTGGGCATGTGTAACGTGTTATGTTTTGAATGCCACTGCTCATCCAAAGAAGTAAGAAGCCATCGATTTACCCTAATATTGGGTATATCTAGCAACCAAATCAAACCACATCGTCTATAATAACTCTATCCTTAGTAGATAAATTTGGAATCCTACTCATAACCTTAGGGTAGATGTCGCAGAAGTTCACCTCATCAAAACCCACCTGTAAGGGAGATCAAATAATTAATGTATTAGTATCAAGAGGAAATGTGCATCATCATGATAATAAACAACATCAAAGTACATCATAATGTCACTACGAATCAATCAAAAACCAAATTGAAGTATCAAAAGATTAAAATGAAGTGAAGAATCAGGCAAATGGAGAAAAATGCACCATACAAAATTAAGCAGCAACTCACATGATGAAAGAATCACTATCCAACTAAAGAATTGGTTTTGTTCAAGGAAATAATGACATGTGACTTAGAACAGTAACTCGTACGATGACATGGGAAATAATAGAGTTTATAGATCAAGAGTTTCATACAAAACAATAAGTGACACCATATGACTAAAGAAAATTGTTAGGAATAGCCCCAAGAGATAACTGAGGGGAAGGGGGTGAATCAGTTATCTACTTCCCCTCAGTTATCTACTAGTTTTAATTATTTTCTCCAATTAAGTACAGAATAACATTAAGCATAAATAAAAAAAGATAACACAGAATAGAACACCACAATTTTGGTTACGGGGAAACCAAATAGGTAAAAATCCCGGTGGGAATTCGCACCCACAAAGAACTACACTAGAGTATAATGATCCCTGTTAAGAAGATCTTACAACCCTGTTAGGAGTTGATCTTTACAAAGCAATAAGTACAGTGACCTGGTCAAGGGTCAGATCCTATTAGGAGTCTTTTACAAATAGCCCTATTAGGGGTGAGGACACACTATCCAAGAGCACACTGCTCAAATGATGAAGGCAACAAACTTCTGCAAAAAAGATATACACTATATCTGATAATTGAACTGTTTAAGTAGACCTATTGTCTTGATTAGTTCCAGTGAATTGTATACACTCTCTACTTCTTCACATAGATCTTCAACTGATGAATGATACAACTTTACTGTCCCAATACAACTAGCATCCTACTTAGCTCTTTTCTGTTGTCTATTTCTTCTCCTTCACTCTTGGCGATCACAAATGAACTACTATAAGTATCTTCCTCAAAAGATATGATTGTGTCGGCTATAGGAAGCCTTTCAACAACTTTCTTGTCAGCTAAACTAAGCACACAACATAATTAGAACCACACAACTTAAAATGAATAGATGCATCACTTCACACAGTCGACTCCACCAAAATAACTCAAACGACACACTTCAGATGAAACACGTTAAGCACCTTTGTTTAAACATTGTTAACTCATAACTAAACATGAATCCGAACACGCATATCCCAAATATAGGCGCAACAGAAGAAATAATGAAATTACGGTCGACTCTTAATAACAATCTTCTGAAGCTATAGTTGGTGAATAGATCAACATAACTCAACTTTAACTGCACTGTTGAATCTGTGTGTATGAACATATCATAATAAATATGTCTAGAAAATACAAATGACTACGCAAGGCTCCAACATATCCATATTGAAAATTGAATACAGAACACTATTGTATACTATATGTTGTCATCAGTGACAAACATACAGTCCACTATTTGTATAAAGGAAAATATCCAACAATCTCCCCCTTTGACATTGATGGCAACATATGATATGAAAAAAACCATCAATCCAAAAGTATCTTCTTTCTTTTTACAATCTTCTCAATATCCTCATCAAAATTTTCCCTTAACTGCTGCATCTCTTTTTACTGTGTTTTTTATTTTCATGATTGCATACTTCCCCAGAGTATATGCTCCCCCTTACTATATAATCGCCCTTTGACATCAATGGAAAAGGATTCCAAATACAAATAATCACATGTACTAATCCCTAAGTAGAGTAGTCAACCAAACATCAGTCACCAAGGACTGATGCACTTGCTACAAATTCTAATTAGACTCAGGAAAGGGAATTAATTCCAGCTTCTTCCTGAGATACTCAAAAGTATCTTTTGATAAAGGTTTCATAAATATGTCTGCCAATTGGTCCTTGGTGCTCACATAATCCAACTTCACTTCTCTCTTTGCAACTCTTTCTCTTAAAAAATGATATTTTATTTCTATGTGTTTTGTCTTTGCATGCATCACAGGGTTCTTTGACATATTAATAGTGCTAGTGTTGTCACAGTGAATAACAATAGGATAATTAATCTGAATTCCAAAGTATTTAATCATCTGCTTGATCCAAACCATTGTTGAACAATTTAATGTTGTTACTACATACTCAGCTTCTGTTGTTGATTTAGAAATGCAGTTCTGCTTCTTGCTTGTCCAAGTAACCAACCTGTCTCCAAGAAATACTGCTCCTCCTGAGGTACTCTTTCTGTCATCAACACAACCTGCCAAATCTGCATCTGTATACACATGAAGTTCTACATTTTCTAAGTTAGGATACCATAAACCATAGTCTATAGTCCCTTTTAAATATTTAAATATTCTTTTCATTGCCATTAAGTGATTTTGTTTTGGTTCAGCTACAAATCTTCCAACAATGCCAACTGCATTAGAAATATATGGTCTAGATTGAGTGAGATATATGAGTTTTCCAACCATAGACTTGTATAGTGTTTTGTCAACTATTGTAGATTCATCATTTTTAGAAAGCTTTCTTCCTGTTATCATAGGGGTGCTTACTAGTTTGCAATCTTCCATCTTGAATGTCTTCAATATCTCCTTCACATATTTAGACTGATTTATGAATATACCTCTATCTGGCTGTTTTACATTTAATCCCAAAAAGTATTTTATAGGTCCAATCATGCTCATTTCAAACTCGCTCTGCATCTCTTTAGCAAATTCTACACTAAGTTTGTCATTACCTCCAAAAATAATGTCATCAACAAAAATAGCAACAAGTAATAATCCTTCAGGTGTCTCTCTTATGAATAAGTTACAATCTGCTGCTCCCTTCTTGAATCCTATCTTTGTCAAGTAGCCATCAAGTCTCTCATACCATGCTCTTGGGGCCTATTTGAGTCCATAGAGAGATTTATTTAGTCTGCATACCATGTCTGGTTTGTCTGATAAATTAAATCCTTCAGGTTGTTCTATGTAAACTTCTTCCTTCAAGTCACCATTCAGAAATGCTGACTTGACATCCATCCGATATACTTTAAAGTTCTTTAATGTTGCATAAGCTAAAAACAATTTAATAGCTTCCAGTCTACTCACAGGGGAAAATGTATAAGAGTAGTCAATTCCTTCTCTCTACACATATCCTTTACATACCAGTATTTCTTTGTTTCTTATCACTGTACCATCTTCATTCTTTTTGTTTTTGAATATCCACTTAGTTCCAATCACATTTTTGTCACAAGGTCTAGGGACCAATTCCCATGTGTCATTCTTAATTATCCAATCCAATTCTTCTTGCATTGCATTTTTCCAGTCTGAATCATTACAAGCATCTTCAACATTGAAGGGTTCAATTTGTGAAAGTAAACATATATCTTCATCAATGGTTAAACATTTTTCTTTAGATCTTGTAAAAACTTTACAGCTCGGATCTCCAATGATATCTTATTTTGAATGGTATCTAGATGTTTATTTTGGAATTTTAGGTGTTGCACTCTCATCTGTAATCTGTGATTCCTCTTCACTTGGTTTAGGTTTATTGTATGATACATCAATACAGTCAAACATTTCTTCAATAACTATTTCTTTATTGATAGGTCTATGTTCATCTTCAATCATAGGTGCATAATCATAGTATGTCTCTTGAATCATGAACTTCTCATCAATCTTCACATGTGCACTTTCAGTGATTTTCTTCAACCTCAAATTAAAACATCTATAAGCTTTTCTCTTAGTAGAGTAACCAAGAAAAATACCATCATCGCTTCTAGCATCAAACTTACGAACACCATCATCTCTCTTGATGTAACACTTGCTTCTAAAGATTCTGAAGAATTTTACTATAGGCACATTACCAAACCAAAGTTCATAAGGTGTCTTGTCTGCGCCTGGCCTTAGTTGAATTTTGTTGATAGGGTGCACTTAGCTATCTTTTGATCCCATGTTCTTCGCAGTACTCAAGAAATTTGTCAGAGGTGAATTCTCCTCCTCTATCAGATCTTAAACACTTTATCTTTAATCCAGACTCATTTTCAAGTTTAGCTTTGAATATTTTGAACTTGTCAAAAGCTTCAAATTTATCTTTCAAGAATGCAACCCACATCATCCTTGAGAAATCATCAACAAAGAAAATAAAATACCTTTCACCATAGTATGATCTTGTTTGAGTAGGTCTACATAAGTATGTATGCACTAGATCAAATTTGTTCTCTACAGAGTTTTGTTTGCTTCTGAATGAGTTCCTCACATGCTTTCCCATCACACATTCCTTGCACATAGTATCAACTGGTCTTGCAATACTAGGAAGGTCTCTTACTGCCTTTACATTGCTTATCTTTACTATGTTGTCAAAATTGATATTGTAGACATCCAAAAATATTAATATTATTATTAATTTCCCTCCTATTCCTCTAACTATTTAATTCAAATCAATTAAATAGTTTCATTTACCAATAGTTTAAACACTATTCTAACGTATTTTATTTAAATACATTTACCTCCACAAAATCCCCTTTTAATAAATTTATATTTATTAAAATCCTCCATTTTCTTAATTCTTCTAAGCTGTAATCTATTCAAATTTAATTTGAATTAAATCTAAACCCTAGCTAGGAACCTATTAATCCTACCCTACAGCCTACCCTATTCCTACCCTACTCCCATCACCTCATATCCTGAATATGTTTCCACCCCTAACTGCCCTCTGATCGTGCTTAAATGGGTGATTCATAACCCTTTTAAGGCTAATGGGATGCTCACCCACATGGGAAAATTATCTCCAAAATGGGTACCCATTCTTCTTAAATTCTTTCTTACAACCTTGTCCCCCCTTTTTGAAATATTGAGCTACTCAATATTAATG
>MU226880.1:5814391-5826000 GCA_018584345.1 Thuja plicata | reverse complement strand
TTTTTCTTAATTTGAAAAAAAACTTCGCCATCATCATTAAAAAATTTCCCCTAAATTAATGTACGATTCGCCAGGATTTTACACTTTTTCCTAGGAGGGGGTTTCTTAAAGTTATCCCTGACCCTGATACTCCTCAAGATGTGGCTAAAAAAGTGTATGTCCAATTAATGAATTCTAAGAAAGAAATATTTAAACGTATTTTGAAAAATGCTCTCTCTAAATACAAAAGTCCTTTTCATTACAGTAAAACACATTTACTTGCTGATTGTGTGCATTTAAAACTATATGTTAGAGAAAGAGCTTCTTTAGGAATTATATCTCACTCCCGTGCAGTATTACAATTTCTTCATAATTTTGATATAGGGCATTCCCCTCATTCTTCTATAAATTAGATAATTTTTCTCCTCTTGTCTCTTAACTGGGGGGCAAGGGGTATTTCCTTCCAATCTTCTAGGATCCATTTTGCTCTTAGCATGTATTTTTTTTTGAGTTAAATTGGTCATTCTTTCTATATTCTATCCCTATAATTTTCTATTATGGTACATACTTCCTTCGATCATAATCATTCATGATATCCTTTTTAGGACATTTGTTTTTTAAAGATATCTCTTTTCTATAACATCCCTTGATATAATTTGATATATCCCTTGCTTTCATCCCTGGGGGGCAAGGTATTTTCCCTTCTTCCTCTATCTAAGGATCTACTTTCCTTAGCTTAGTCACATTTTTTTATCATCTAACATTATTTCCTTATGAAGATTTATGTTTTGGACTATGGATACCCTCTTATATGAGAGGTGATTGTCCTAGGTCATCACCTCTTCTTTATTTTGAAAATTATGTTTGTTATAAACTCTTGCCTTTTCTTTTGGTTAGAGTTTGATTCCTTCATTCCAAGATTCCTCTTCCTCTTGATCACAGGGGGCTTGATGATTGAATCTTTGGTCCCTCTTTGATTTTCTTTAGAAGCTGACATTTTATCCTAAGCACTCCTCTACGGTGGGGATCTTGATGATAAGATCTCTTCCTCTTTGAGGATCCTTTTTCCATATGTGACATATCCATTTCATGATTATCTATGATCTTAGAGGTAAGGGTCAATACTCTTTGCTAAGGATATAGTGTATATTGTTGTTAAACTGGATATCTCCTTACCTTGTGAAGTAGGTATCCTCTTTCTCTTCCTTATCCCATCTAGTGGGTAGTCACGATAAGGAGGGGGCATATATAGGGTCTCCCTTATACTATAGTTTACATTTTTCAACATGATAAATCCTCATAATATAACGCACATAAGTTTCTAAATCCTGAAGAGACACGCATTTTTATTTTTACTCATTCTAAATCCTCAGAAGGTAACACACATAAGTTGCTAAATCCTGAAGAGAAACACATTTTTTTTCAACATGCTAAATCCTCGGAAGGTTACGCACATAAGTTACTAAATCCTGAAGAGACACACATTTTTATTTTACAATATGCTAAATCCTTGGAAGGTAACACACATAATTTGCTAAATCCTGAAAAGACATGCATTTTATATTCCATAGTGATACAAGAATGTGGATCTATGGATATTTCAAACATCGTCAAATGACGCATTACAATTACAAAACACAGTTTATGGGTGAACCTGTTGGGCTCTCCCTCCTTGGTGATTCATGGGAAGATGGGCATCTTACTAGGTGAGGTAATCACTCTCTCTTTTCTCTCTTTCCCTTTCATGCTAGTAGGATTAGATCATGAATCTATGTTATCTATAATGTTGCTCTTGTCTTGCTTATGTAATCATGTATGTTTTCTATGATTAATTTCTCTTTAATTTCATATCTATATACATGTATGTTGAGTTAGAATACTTGGTTTTGGGTCTCATGTCCTTGACTAAGTGATTCCCTACCTCGTTGTGATCCACCAGAGTCTTTCTTCTAACTTTACCCCGAGTATGTTTGACTTCCATACTACTGCTAAAGTGGGGGCTTAATGTATCATCTTAAAATGGAAGCACTTCCATATTAAGAATGTTTAACCCTCCTTAGGGGGTTTTTTTTACCATCATCATATTGTCCCCTCATTTCTACATCCTCTCCTACTTCTGTGCATGTTTAGAACCCTGATTGGGTCTCTCCGGGCACCATCCATCCCATCTACCATATTTTCCAAGGGTTCTGACTCCCTAGGTCAAGGTCAACCTTGACCTTGACCTAGGTCAAGGTTTACCTTGACCTTGACCTAGGTCAAGGATGACCTCAACCTTGACCTAGGTCCCCCTTTCAAATTTGAAATTCTGTCGACTGTCGGAGGTCATCAAAAGTGCATTTCCCACTTTCGGGTTGGCTGTTTTGGGTTCCGAAGTGACGATTCTTAAATTATATTTAATATAGGTCCTCTTCTAGGGGTATAAGTCTAATTGGAATTTAATTCTCCTATGTAGGCCTCTCTAGAAGATTGTGCCCTAGTTTCATATATAAGGAAGTTTTCTCCTCTCATTTTCTCTAAGTAAGTAAGCAAAAAGGAAGCAAGGAGAAGCCAAGCTAAGATACATTAAGTTCATAACCATCATCAAGAAAAAAGTTCAAGAAACCATTTTTCTACATGTTTTCAAGCTTTCAAAGTGTTCAAGTCTTCCTCTCAAGCATTCAAGTTCTCCATTGAAGATCAATGATTCAAGCTTTCAAGCCTTTGAAGGGATTTGGTTCAAGCATTCAAGACTTATCATTCAAGCCCTAATCTATCCATCATGGTGGTGTGATATTACTTCAAGATCTGTTGTGCATCCTTAAGACTCTTTCATTCTTCCTTCAAGGTGGATTTCAAGCATACAATCATGGAGGTTTATGCTTTCTAATATTGAGTCCAAGCTTTCATATTTACATACTTGTTTACATTCAAAATACAATTGCATATCTATTGAATATCATAGCTTCATTATTATATTAACTTCTACTACTTGCTAGCATTCCTTTATTTCAATTATTGATTTTAAATTTAATTCCTAAATTGAGGTTTGAATAAGGAAAACACCTCCCCCCAACAAACAAATACATTTTACTTGTAGGTACAGGTTCAGAACAGCAAACCAGAGTGCAAATTCGGATACCCTTTTCAAAAATTTTTTGGGAACCAGAAACAAATTTCCTGTCAAAGAATTTTTAGGTCGATTCTGCCCTAGGTCAGAATCATAAATTTTGGGTCAATGGTGACATTGACTTGAGGGTAAAAATTGGAATTGTTTCAGAATGGAAAAATATTTTTGGGTCTTGTTCGTCTCTGCATTTCTATTCTAGATCTAGTCTCAAATTTTCTAGAAACTGAGTTGCAGACCCCTGAAAAAAAACATTCTTCATATCTGTAACATCTCAAGGTTAGTACTTTTCTCCTATTCATTTCAATTAAATTTATTAATCTTTCTAAACCTATCACACACTCTCTTCTATAAAATGGGAGTTAGGATTTTCTCTTTATCCCTATCCTTAATAGGTTGATTCATTTATGCATTGATCCTTTCTTTAGGATTAATCAATTTGGATTTTCCCTTTATGAAATTTGGGATTAAGAGGACAATCTTACCTTCTTCACCATTCTTATAATTAACATTAAATTCATCCTTTACATTTTAATAATATTCACATGTATACATAAACCTTCTATTTCTTATCTTACATTTTGGTAACCCTCTATTTTATATGTTACAATTCTTATCAACATCTATGCATTCAGAATCTTTTTGACGGTAATCAATTTCATCACATCACATCAAATTGGTTATTTGTTATCATCAACATCATCAGTATCAGTATCGGTATTAGTATCAAATATGTAATTAGTTTCATCACATCATATCAAATTGGTTATCATGTTCCCAATTTATTAATAAACATCGCATCAAGTTTTCAGAATCAATATCAATCATGTTGTGAATAGTTTCACCAGGACCCATATCAAGCTACTCGCTCAATCAGAACCCTATCGACATAAGATTTTATTTGAATCAACACATTGTTCGCATATTGATTCAAAGAGGATAAAATGTAATCACCTAAAATTGGTCTAGCCTAATCAAGTGACTCAACCCTAGTTAATGTTATCAAATCAAGTCAATTTTGATCATAACTGTGTGATTGAATTAAATCAATTTAATTACATAATTCATCAATAATTGAGCATCAATGATCATTAATCAAAGATCACTCACTAATTAATTGTCCTAGCTATTTAATTAAATCAAAAGACAAAAAAACTATGGCTAGAGATATTGATGCAGGAGCATCTTCCGTTCTTGGCAATCCTTCTCAATCAAAAATATGTTTGCTTTTGTTCATTTAGCTTGTTTTGAGGTTGCTCGATGAAGTTATCGGTAACTTTTGTTGCTTGGTTACTTGTTCCGTCTTTCTTTACCAATAAGTCTTGGTGTATCTTGGCTGCTCGATGGGTTCTTTCACCAATTCATTTATGTTTCTTGGTTATCTTCTTACTGAGTTGTCCCTGTTGCTTGGTTGCACTCTTATCGAGTTGTTTATCCTGATATGACCGACTTCTGTATTTAATTTTTGTGGTTTAATTAATGTGGGGTCTCTCATTGGGATATGTGTGGACCTAAATCTATGCCTTTCTTTAAGATCTAAGTGCCGATCTCTTTGGTGGACTCTTGTATATATTTGGTTTATGTTCTTAGATTAGGGGTAGTAGTTTTTTTGGTATCAGCTTGTAATAGAAGATTAAGTGTTAGCATATATGAATGGCAGATCTGTGACCTCATATGCATCAAGATTACTCTGTAAGCATTTGAATGTATATGGCTGAAATAGGGAAGTCTCTGACAGGAAATCTGTTTCACTAAAAACTCAAACTCAATACATGATAAATTAAATATAAAGTAACTGATGTTTCTTCTCTCCTTCTTGTGTTGTCACTTTTGTGTTATTCTGCAAGGTGGTCTAGATAACTGGGAGTGCCTTGAGCCCATATTCTCCCTACTTTCCTTGCGTTAGGTGGTATCAAAGTGAAGGTTAGATCTAAGCTCCTTCTTGTAATCCCTAACCTTAGTTGGTTGATATTGTTGTGGGGTGGCAGATTGTGATCTGACCTGTAATTGCTGAGGGTTTCAAGATGGTTCGTGGAAGAGGAAATGCAGATCTAGGTCTACCTGATATTCTAAGATAGATGGCTACAAGATTGGAAGCTATTGAGACAGCCTAGCGCAGAGAAATACATCTTGAAGATGTTATTGATGATGAATTAGAGGAAGTGCAAGGCGAAGCTGCACCTGCACCTATGATGGATCAGGAAGAAGAGAGATTCTTGGGAGCTTTGACAAGTTTGAAGTCCACACCTCAATTTAATCCTCCTAAGTATAATGGAAATTTGAATTCTGATGAATTGATAGATTGGATAACTGAGATGGAAAAATACTTTGAGTATGAGAATGTACCAGAGGAAAAGAAGGTGAATATTGAAAGCACAAATTTAAGAGGTCATGCATCCTTGTGGTGGGAACATCTACAATTGGATCAAAAGAAGAAAGGCAAAGACAAGATCATTGTATGGGATAAGATGATAAACAAATTGAAAGAAAAATTTCTACCTTGTGATTACCAGATCAACCTGATTAGGAGAATGCAAAGTTTGAAGTAGAAAGATAGCTCGATAAAAGACTATACTGAAGAATTCTACAGAACAGACATCAGATCTGGACATATGGAGGATGAATTGGAAAGAATAGCAAGATATCTGAATGGATTAAGAATCTCTATATAAGATGAGATCAACTTGGTCAAGATGGAAAGCATTGAAGAGGCATATCTATTTTCCCTAAAAGTTGAAGAGAAATTGAACAAAAGATATGAGTAGAGACAAAGAGGTAGAGGCGGTAGATTCCCTAGAGGAAGAGGTAGATCTCATGGTGTGAATAATAGATCTAAACCAGACAAGTCAATTTTAGACACACATCAAGACAAATGAAAGACTAGATGGAAAGGTGGAAGTTCATATCGTGGAAAATTCAATTACTCCCGAGGTGGTTATAGAAGAAGAGGGTTCCAAGGAACTTGTTACAATTGTGGTGAAGAAGGACATCAATATTTTGAGTGCACACATGCAAGCAAGAAATTTGGTAGCAGTAGAAATGCTTTGGTGCAAGAGGAGTCACCGAATGAACCTGAGAAGGAAGGAAATCTAATGATCAGAAGGATACTTTGGAGTGAGAAAGATAAGCAAGATCCTATCAAAAAAAATATGTTCAAGACCAGATGTAGAGTTGTAGACAAAGTTTGGAAGGTAATTATTGATAGTGGAAGCTCAAAGAATCTGGCATCTAAGGAGATGGTCACAAAGTTACAATTGGAGATAATGAAGAATCCGAATCCATATCAAATTTCATGGATCAAGGATAAGCATACATTAATGGTGAGTGAACAATGTTTTGTGAATCTAAAAATTGGAAAGTATTATGATAAGGTGTTGTGTGATATTATGCCAATGGATTGTTGTCACATTTTGTTGGGTAGACCTTGGAAATATGATAGACATGCTATACATGATGGAAAAATGAATAGATATACTGTTTGGGTTGATGGTAAGAAACAAATCTTGTTACCTTTGGTTGAAGAATTTGTTGGTGAGATATGTACATTTGTGAAAGTTTGTTTGATGGAAGGTAGATAGTTTGTTAAGGATTTGAAAAGAGATGATATTTTCTATTCTCTGATTCCTAGCAAACCGAGTAAGAATACAAAAGATGAAATTCCTGCAGAAGTTGAGAAATTTCTCACTGAGTACAAGGAGATCATTTCAGATAATGTACCTGATGGTTTTTCACCAATGAGAGATATTAGTCATTGTATGGATCTAATCCCTGGAGCTAGTTTACCAAACAAGGAACCACATCGGTTGACACCGACTGAGAATGAAGAGCTTAACTAACAAGTTCATGAGTTGTTGAACAAGGGTTTGATCGGAGAAAGTTTGAGTCCATGTGTAGTACCAGTTGTATTGGCACCTAAGAAGAATGGAGAATGGAGAATGTGCACTAATTCAAGACCAATCAATAAGATCATAGTTAAGTGTAGGTTTCCTATACCGAGGATGAATTATATAATGGATTGTTTGAGTGGGGCAAGATATTTTACCAAAATTGATTGGAAGAGTGGGTATCATCAGATTAGAATCAGAGAAGGTGATGAGTGGAAGACCGCTTTCAAGATGAAATAAGGTTTGTATGAGTGATTGGTTACGCCTTTTGGTTTAACTAATGCACCAAGTACATTTATGAGATTAATGAATCAATTTCTAAAGAAATTATTGAATAAATGTGTGATTGTATACTTGGATGATATTTTGATATTCAATAAGACTAGAGAAGAGCATTTGATGCATCTAAGACAAGTATTGCAGATATTAAAAGAGGAAAAGTTGCTGATAAATCTGAAGAAGTGTTCCTTCATGAAAGAAGAACTTGTGTATTTAGGATTTGTGATTTCAGCTGATGGTTTGAATATGGATCTAGAGAAGGTTGAAGCTATACTTAGTTGGCCTACGCCTAAGAATGTCAGTGAGGTAAGATCATTTCATTGATTGGAAAGTTTTTACAGAAAGTTTATCAAAAATTTCAGTTCTATTTGTAATGATATGACTAAAATAATGAGAGGAGACAAAAGAGAATTCAAATGGACACATGGAGCTGATAAGAGTTTTGAGACCTTGAAGTAGAAGGTTGCGAAATTACCTGTGTTAGCTTTACTTGATTTCAATAAGGTATTTCAAGTTGAATGTGATGCAAGTGGAAGTGCAATAGGAGCTGTGTTGACTCAAGAAGGTAAAATTGTTTCTTTATTTAGTGAAAAGTTGAATGATGATAAAAGGAAATATTTTGTCTATGATCAAGAATTCTATGCTACAGTTCAAGCTATGAAGAAATTGAGACAATATTTGATGCCGAGTGACTTTGTGTTGTATACTAATCATAAGGCTTTACAATATTTGGGTAGTCAGAATAAGTTGAATCAAATACATATGAAATGGGTAGAGTATTTGCAGAGTTTCACATTTGTGATAAAGCATAAGAGTGGAGTATCTAACTGAGTTACTGATGCACTAAGTAGAAGAAGATCTTTGTTGGCTGAAATGAAAATTGAAGTTCTTGGTTTTGATGATATGAAGCATTTGTATGAAAATGATCCTGATTTTTCTGAGCAGTGAAGAGTGTGAAGAGAACCTATTCCAAATCAATCAAGTAAGTATGAATACTATTGCATTCAGGAAGATATGTTGTTCAAAGGTATTTAGTTGTGCATACCGAGAGGATCAATGAGAACTAATTTGATAAAGGAGAAATATAGTAGTGGTTTGGCTGGACATTTTAGTATTGATAAAACATTGAGTTTTCTTAAAGAAAGGTATTTTTGGCCTCAGTTGTATAAGGATGTTCATAAATTTGTGAAAATCTATGGATTTTTTCAAGTTGCAAAAGGAGTGACTCAGAATACTGGTTTGTATACAACGATTATTGTTTCTGAGAAACCTTGGAGTGATATCAGCATGGATTTTATTCTTGGCTTACCGAGGACAACAAGAAGTAATGACTCCATATTTGTTGGTGTGGATAGATTTTCTAAGATGAAACATTTCATACTATGTAAGAAAACATCAGATGCAATACATATAGAAGATATTTTATTTAAGGAGATTTTCAGATTGCATGGATTACCGAGGAGTATTATCTCTGACTAAGACAATAAGTTTGTTAGCTACTTTTGGAAAACACTTTGGAAGAAGTTGGACACTAAATTGAGGTATAGTTCTACATTTCACCCACAGACTGATGGAAAAATAGAGGTTGTAAACTGAAGTTTGGGTAACTTGTTGAGATGTTTAGTTGGAGACACACCGAGTAATTGGGATTTGATGTTGGCACAAACAGAGTTTGCATACAACAGTTCAGTAAATAGAAGTATTAGAAATACACCTTTTGATATTGTTCATGGCATATAACCGCGAGGTATATCAAACTTGAGAGACATTATTGGAGAGGAAAAAAGAAGTACTAAAGCTGCAAAGTTTGCTGAGTTCATGAAGACATTGCATGAGGATGTAAAACAAAAGTTGGAGAAAAGTAATCAGAAATACAAGGATAGTGAAGATAGATCAAGGAGATATAAAATTTTTGAAGTTGGTGATGCAGTAATGGCTCATTTAAAAAAATGCAGATTTCCTATTGGAACTTATAGTAAATTGAAGATGAATAAATTTGGTCCTTGCAAAATACTAAGAAGATTTGACAGTGGAAATGCTTATGAAGTGGAAGCACCTGATGACATGGATATATCACATATATTCAATATTTCAGACTTGTATGAATATCATGAACTTGATGAATAAGTGACAGTACCGAGTGATTCCCCTAAGAAACAAATAGAGGAAGTTGAACAAATTTTGAAACAAAGAGTTGGCAGAAGTACAAGAGGAAAGGAATACATGGCGTATTTGATAAAATGGAAGAATAGACCAACTGAGGACTCATCTTGGATTTCTCAATCTAAGTTGGATTAATTTCATGTTGGACCTGACACATGATTTAGGGAATCATTTCTTTTAACCCTAGGTGTCTGATACAGGAGCATTTTGGGTTCTTGGCAATCCTTCTCAACCAAAAATATGTTTGCTTTTGTTCATTTAGCTTGTTTTGAGGCTACTTGGTGAAGTGATCGGTAACTATTGTTGCTCGGTTACTTGTTCTATCTTGCTTTACCGACGGGTCTTGGTTTATTTTGGTTGCTTGGTGGGTTCCTTCACCAAGTCATTTATGTTGCTTGGTTATCTTCTTACCGAGTTGTTCCTGTTGCTCAGTTACCTTCTTACTGAGTTGTTTATCCTGATCTGGCCAACTTCTACATTTAATTTCTGTGGCGCAATTAATGTGGGGTCTCTCATTGGGATATGTGTGGACCTAAATCTAGGTCTTTCTTTAAGATCTAATTGCCAACCTCTTTGGTGGACTCTTGTATATATTTGGTTTATGTTCTTAGATTAGGGGTAGTATTTTTTTTGGTATCAACTTGCAATAGAAGATTAAGTGTTAGCATATTTGGATGGAAGGTCTGTGAACTTGCATACATCATGGTTACTCTGTAAACATTTGAATGTTTATGGCTAAAACCAGGAAGGCCTTATAGCCCGGGATGTATTGAGTTTGATCAATTAAATATAAAGTATATGTTGTTTCTTCTCTCCTTCTTGTGTTGTTGCTTCCGTGTTGTTCTGCAAGGTTGTCTAGATAGCTGGGAGTGCCTTGGGCTCCTGTTCTCCCTACCCTCCTTACGTCAAATATTAATTAAGTGAATTAATTAATTGTCCTATTATCCACTCAACTCACAAAAGGACACACAACATACATAGAACCAATGAGATGGAATCACATGGATGAATCAAGGTCTTAACCTCAATCACTCATTGTGAATCAATCCTAACCATCAAATTCAAATTGAAACCTCTTCCCTCCAAGGAAAATCTATAAAATAATCATCATCCAAGCTCATTTGATATCTAGAACATTTTTAAGGATATCATGCCAAATTGAGTATAGATCATTATCAATTGCATTTGTGAGGGCATTTTAGTGAGAATTCAACATCTTAGATCAATTATCAATTGCATTTCATAGCTAAATCAATCGTGTAGAATCATAATTCAATAGATTTGGAGAGCATTTGAGCATAATTGCATCCATTCTAGGATTGATTGCATAGGTTATCATCATCAGCTACATCATAGTTTTGCATTCATGTAGATGTATTTTAATCGAATCTTTCATTTCATGTGTGGCTTTTCACCGATCTAATGCATATTTTGAGAGAAAAAATTACATTTAGATCATAATCACCATGACTAGGAAGCAATAATTCGATCTCAACTATGTTGATTTTATGGATTTCTTATTGACTAACCAATTGAATTAATGATTTATTAAAGTGTTGTGTTGTAGATGCAGGTTAAAATATTCACACACACAATAATGTCCTAACTTCTCCCCTTACACCTTCGTCAAACTTAGTGATCTAGTTAATAGTAATCTACCGTATGAGAAATGATAAAGACAAATGTCAAATGCTAATATAGATGAAGGAAGTTGTTATGAACCTACCAAATGTTGGAGATAAATCCATGAATACTTTTTTCATCAATGAATAAAATGCATGTGATTTATTGGTGTTATAAATGGCCTAGGGAAAATCATTTAAGTATAGAATCTATATTTAAGTTGCTAGTAAGGAAGAATATTTTGTACATGGTGAGCATTATAAATGTGTTGCCAAAAAAATGTTCTCTCTATTTCTTTTTTATTAAAGATACCTTACCAATAGGAAAAATAATATGAATTTAATAGTTCATCAAGGTATATTATAGGACCACATAGGCACACTCAAGAATACTACAATAATAATAATAATATTATTACAATTTAGTCAACCATAAAATATTACCAAATGACATTGTACAATATATATACATATACATATATGTATATGTATATATGTGTGTGTGTGTGTGTCTATATATATATATATATATATATATATATATATATATATATACACACACACACACACACACAC
>MU226880.1:5802666-5814341 GCA_018584345.1 Thuja plicata | reverse complement strand
CACACACACACACACACACACACACACACACACACACACACACACACACACACACACACACATGTATGTATGTATGTAGACACACACATATATATCATTACCCATGCAAGGTTCACATAATATAGTATACATAGCTTTAAATATATTCAACTTTTGTACCAAATATATAGTTATTGCATATATGCACAAAATATAGATATAACATTTTTAAAAATTCATTGTACTTATCAAGAACATTCCAACCAATCAGTGAATCAATATCAGCTATGTCCTCATTTGACCTTACAAATTCCTTTGTAAAGTCTTCTCTGTGGTTTGTAGCAAAAATTGGTCCTCCTTTAAGTACAAGATCTTTCTCTAAGGTTTCGCTAGACTATTTTTTTGTATCTATTTTGGAATTCTAGATAGATTCTCATAAAAAGGTACATTGTTATTCTTATTGAATGACCAATGTCTTTCACGTTTGATCTTTGATTTCATGATATCCACTATCCCAAACTTCAATAAATTCAAAAGCTTACCCTTAGAGATCTTCATTTTTATGATAACCTAAACATAGATGTTATGATAGATGAGTCTTCTAGTAGACTCAATACGCACTCTCCTATTATCCCAGAACAAATTCTAATTCCAAAATTTCCATAAAAAATATGAAAATTTAGAAGGTAGCATGAGCCAGAATAAAATAAAATGGTTTTCTCAAGTCATTCACATAGCCAAATAGAATTTCCTACCAGTTGACCCTACCCTTATCCCCCCAAACCTTAAGGTATGCACAAAACAAGTTCAAGATTTCTCTGAGATAAAAATAATCAAAGAATATGTGATTGATAGTACATAGATTGATACTGGAAGAAGATAGAGAATAAGATAGTTTTTCAAAATAAGCAACCACTTAAAGCATGCTATTTTTTTTATTCTAACACACTAGACCAAAAAGACCAAAATATTTAACATCAGACATTACAAGCTTCCAACAACTATTTAGGTGTCTTGTTGTTTCTAAGGTTTTAATCAAAGATTAATATATTATCCCATGCTCCATTCATGCAAATTAGAACCATCACACAATTTGATTTTATCAAAAAAATCATTATTGCACTCACACTGAACACAAAATTGGATAACTTTGCATGCTTCCTTCAAAATTGAGTATGTTCTCAAATGAGGAGGAAGGTTAAACTCAGTACTAAGGGAGGCCCAATATTTCAACTAATTTTTCTATAATATATCATTGAACCTTTTAATTCCTTTTATGAACTATGACTTAGAAAATCACTCTTGCAATTAGGCAAGGGACTTGTGTTTATTACTTAAATTCCACCACAGTGATCTTGATGGACATATCTGGCCCTTGTTTTGATCCAAAAAATCATAGTCTTTAATAATTATCATTACTTGTCCGAAGCTTTTCATAAGCTTTTAAAAATATTGGACCTAATAGGGGATACAAGGAATTTTTCAAACAAAAAGTCATAGAGGGAAGTTTTAGCTTGTTTTGGAATAGTCAATTGTATATCATTCCTCACTAAGATCTTCCAAGGTTCATCACCTTTCAAAGCTTTAAGAATCCATTTGACTTCCAAAGAAATGTCATATTTTTATAGAATTACCAAACTTCTAAGAACTAGTAAAGATTTCATCTTCATCAAAAAAATTCTCTATTGAGTGGTGAATTGCACTTTCTTTATTTAAATATGTTTTCTATCCTTTGAAAATTTAATGTTTGTTGATGAAAATCTATGAATTGAGTTGTTGAAGTAGTACATTGAATTTGTGTCTGCACTATAATAGTTTAATGATTATTGGCACAATCGAGTTAATTCTACTTGTACCATTGTGGTTTAATTATTTTCCTATGAATTTTTAGCATATATTTTAATGTTGGTAAATTTAAACCACTTTGTTTTAGTATCTTTGTTGTAACCTTTCCTCTTGTACATTAGCTTTACAATATATTAGAATAGACTAGATTATAAACATACAAAAGCTATAGAAAAATAGAAATTTCTACAACAAGAGATTTACTAGAGGCAAAAACATATTTACTAGGCCGATTTAGGTATAGAACGAGAATTTTTTTTTTTAAAATAGACCATAATTGAACACTTGGCTATCCAAAACAGTTGTTACCTCACTGACTCAATCAATAGGTTAGTTATCCTTTTAGGTGAAGTCTAGACTAATTTCACTGTACATGTATTAAAATGTGTCAATTTGTCCATTAGTTTCCATGAGTGTTACATGTAATTAGTGTTCTATGGGTCATTTCTTGCGAGTTATATATGCCAAATTACACAATGGAGATCAAAGATGCTTGTATAAGATTTTATTTCTAATTTAGGGATGGTGAGGGCAACAAGAATTCTTACCACAATATTTTGGGACCTTATTTGGGTCCATAACCTTTTTATTGGTGGTTTTATAGACCTCCTTATGCCTATGTATTAGAGAGATGAAATAGAGGATATACATGATTAAACTTGTATGAATGTGCTACAATAATTTTACCAAAGGAGAAAGAGTTTCAAACACATTAAATCATTATTTGAAATCTCTATGAATATGTTGGAAATATATTGTAGGCTAGGTGACTGAAGGGGGGGGGGGGGGGGGGGGAATNGGGGTGTGTGAATCAGGAACAAATAAATATTCTTCACTTTAATCCTTTATTAGATTGTCTAATCTAATTGCATGCATGAAACATAAAAGCAATAAACATTCATAACACCTGACACAAGATATGGTGACCCATAAACCTTCCAAATAGAAAGTAAAACTAGGGTGGGGATGATACCCACAAGCTTTAAAACTGCAGTAATAAAGTTGGTCGGTTAAGGCTTACAATTGACCACTTCTGATGGTCTGCCCTGTTAGGAGCAATAAGGACTGTTAGGTCCACCTTGTGAGAGGATTTATACAATACAATTAAGTATATATGGAGTCTTCTAGGAGATTTTTAAAGGACTGTTAGGTCCACCCTGTTAAAGGATTTGACTAATACACCTGTTAGGATGAATCAGTGAATGGTCTACTATGTAACTCTAATTTTCTGGATAAGATCCTTTGATGTGGAACTGATCACCTGAATGTGATAGATGAGTCTCTGATGTTCCTTTATACTGTTGTAGCCTTCTAATCAATCTGCCTCTTCATATTCACATCCATACATGTATTTAATGTTGTTCTGACGATTGATATCTTTTCTTACTATATCTTGTAATTTTTGGATAAACAAAGTATCTTACATATATACCTATCCAAATAAATTACCTCCATATGTCAGATACTATCATATTAAATAGTATCAAAAAATATGTACTAAGTCGACCCAATGTTGATACTCGGGTCCAGTAATCCACTCGGGTGATATACTGACACTCGAGCGATACAGTGAACTTGGAAACTCTGGCACTCGGTTGATACTGGGTGCTCGGTCCACATTGATCACTTGGAGATGGTATGCAACTTGGGTAACACTGGTGACTCGGTAGACACTGCTTGGAACTAACTGCTCGGTCAACACTGCAACTACTTGGCTCGGTCAACACTGCAAGCTGCTAGCTTGGTTAATACTGTAACCACAAGAATGAGTAAGTATTTTGGCACTAATTGACAATATGCCTTTCCATAATATCTACAATCTCCCCCTTTGGCAGTAGTGACAAAAACACTTATCATACCAAGACTTCTGATCAAACAAACTGATAAGTCAAAACTCCCCCTTACCATGTGCTTGTGTTCTAGCTCGGTTTTGACTACTGCTCTCCAAGTCGATTGCAACTGATTCTATTTTTTATTTTTTCAACACTATTTTTGTAACTCTATTATATATATCTTCCTCTTCTTTGTACATGTATTTCCTCATATATATACATATATATCCTATCTTTCCCCCTTGTTTTTGATGCAAATACCAAAAATGCATATCTACAAGGTAATACCAAAATGTGAAAGGAAATCACTATGTACCTTCAAAATTTAAGACAAATCCTTATCCCAATTATCTTGCAACATCTTCAGGATGTGCAACTCAATCTGAATTTGTGCAGACAACTCCATCATAAGCTCTGCAACTGAAAAATTGTTATCATGGATGAATGTCTTTGCATGAGCAATATGTTTTTACATTACATCCATATGAGGAATGAGTTGGCTTTGAATTGATGATAAGGAGCCCCTTATTCTTCCTTCTTCCCTCACTAGATCTGCCTACAGATCAGTTAGATACCTGATCTTAACAAAATGCGCTGAACTTGAACTTGGATCAAGTGCCAATTGGTTTACACTTGCCTTCAAATCATTGTCAATCTTTGTCAGCTTACTCTTTATTTCCATGGTAAAATTTGATGTGTCACTCAAATTTACAAATAATGCAACAACATTATTCACAGTGTTTTCTAGAGAGCTAATAATGGTGGATAGCTTTACTTGATCTATTGTAATTTTACCTGCAATATTCTTTAGAATCTTGTTCTCAAATTTTCTCTCTGCCTTCTGCAGTATTTTCTCCTAACCACTAAGATCTTCGGTAAACTTGTGAACTATGTCAACAAGTTGGTCCATTCTAGAGCCTTTCTCATTGAATTCAATCTCTAGTGAACAAGGAATATACCTTTGATGTTCTCTAGTACTTTTTTCATTTTCTTCTCAGCTTGGAGCTTATGTTGTTTGGCTATTTTCTTCCATAGCTCCTCAAGGATGTCCATCTGCTTGCCTGTCATGCTAGAAAGATCCCAATTAGGAATCAAAATGTCTTCCTCAAGGTCAACTTCATCAGTAATTTTTTCCTTTTATTTACCCTTGACCTTGGGATTAGGTGAAGGAATTATTTCCTTACCTTTTCCATCATCATCCTTATCTTTTCCATCCTCATCCTTATCCTCAGTGTTCAGTTGGAGTAGGTCATTAACTATCTTTGCACCAACTATAGAATCTATACCAACTATAGAAATATTCATAGTATCCTATTGTGACTTGGTTTGGCTTGGCTCAGTAGTAGGTAGATCTTGATGCTCGGTTTCTACTAAACTTGATGTAGACTCTATGGTCTTTTCCTTGCTTGAAGATAAGACAAATAGACTAGGTGATTGGGGCAAGGATGCCATTACTACCACTGCTATCTTCTCTGCATTATATTCCTCAATGGTCTATACCTTAGGTAGTTCTTCATCTTTAACCTATACATAAGGATCTATACTCGGTTCCTTTGTCTTATCCTTGTCTTCAAAAATGGACTTCCACAACTTAGTTGTGGTCTACACAACATCCTCTATTTTCTTGCCCAATACTTGAAAGGTCCTAAACTTTGGAATATGTCTACTCTCATATTTAGACATAGCATATTTTACCTCCTTTTTAGTCAAAGTAGGCATGACTGTCTTCAAGGTTTGTTTTCTGATGTCCCTTTCAATTTGGACTTGCTAGCATATCTGGAACTGATGTATGATGGCTTGTATGCATAGTTCTAATTATCTCCTTACATCTTTATTTAGAGATGGTGAATCCACCCAACTCACCATTTTGGGTGTCATTTGTTCCTTCATTATTTTGGTTTGAATTATCAGGAGACTTCCTTACCCATTGCTGACTCATCTGAGTTTTGATTTCGGAAACTTTTTCTTTGCCTTTCTCAAAACCAGTATCCACTTTTTCTCTATTCATACAACTCTTGCTTAGATGACCAAGTTGTTTACACACATAACATCTCTTAGTAGGATTCCTTTTTCTTAGGTGATTCTTTGCACAATTTGCACCAATGTGCCCATACTCGCCACAATGAAAACATATGTTCCATGTGTTGTAATCCCAACCAAAAATTGCCTTAGCTAATTGTTCAGCAGGGTTCCACTTCTTAGTTCTGCACTTTGAAGACTTATGACCTTATTTGTCACAATTGAAACATTTTCCTTCAAACTTAGGTTTCTCAGTGCATTCACTTTCCCTATGTCCATGTTTGTTGCATCTGTAGCACTTACCATTAAACTTTGACTTCCCATTGCTCCAACACTTATTTGCTGTATGCCCTAACTTACCACAGTGATTACATGTAGGTTTCTTGTTCTTTTGAGTTCCTTGCTGTAAGGATTCACCTTGTTTAGTATAACCTAATCCAGTATGTCCATGATGTCTGAATTGATTTTTCTCTGTCAATTGATTCATGCTTTCTTTTTAATTCATCATCCTCTCATTAGTTTTCTTTTCTGTATTGAGATCACTTTGCAGTCTTTCATTTTTAGTCCTCAGATTGATAACTTCTTGGTTTACACTATTGAGTTGATTTATCATATCTGCTTGTTGAAGTGATAAATGATGGATTTTATTTTCTTTTTCCTCTAATATTGTACTTAGTAATCTCTTATCTTCTTGTGCCATTTCTCTATCATTTTTTGCTTGGTCCTTTTGTTCCATGACTTCACACATTCCGACTGAATGAATTTCCTGTTCTCTCATCAACTTTCTGACTTCTTCATGTAAAGTGAGATTCTTTTCCAGTAGGTCTTCAATGGCTACATCAGCTTCTTCAGAACTTCTTTCTTTGGACAAATCTTCAATTCTTTCTTCTATGTAACCTTTGTCATTCATTTGCATTACTAAATCTTTTCTTCTTTTCAAGGAATGAGAGAGCCGCTCCTTGAGTTTTCTGATTTGATCCATGGTCACTTGTAGATCTATCTTTTCATTTTCAGTGGCTTTCTCCAGTATGTATATTTCCATCACCTCTAATCTTTGCTCAAGTTGTTAAACTTCTGATAAGAGAACCTCCACTCTGATACCAATTGTTGAAAATATATTGTAGGGTAGGTGACTGAGGTGGGGGGGGGGGTGGTGAATCAGGAACCAATAAATATTCTTCACTTTAATCCTTTATTAGATTGTCTAATCTAATTGCATGCATGGAACAAAAAATCAATAAACATTCATAACACTTGACACAAGATATGGTGACCCAGAAACCTTCCAAATAGAAAGTAAAACTAGGGTGGGGATGATACCCACAAGCTTTAAAACTGTAGTAATAAAGTTGGTCGGTTAAGGCCTACAATTGACCACTTTTGATCGTCTGCCCTGTTAGGAGAAATAAGGACTGTTAGGTCCACCTTGTGAAAGGATTTATACAATACAGTTAAGTATGCACTCTACTAGGATATTTGTAAAGGATAGTTAGGTCCACCCTGTTAAAGGATTTGACCAATACACCTATCAGGATGAATCAGTGAATGATTTTCTATGCAACTCTGATTTTCTAAATAAGATCCTTTGATGTAGAACTGATCACCTGAATGTGATAGATGAGTATCTGATGTTCCTTTATACTCATGTAGCCTTCTAATCAATCTGCCTCTTCATATTCGCATCCATACATGTATTCAATGTTGTTCTGATGATTGATATTTTTTCTTACTATATCTTGTTATTTTTGGATAAAAAAAGTATCTTACATATATACCTATCCAAATCAATTACCTCCATAAGTCATCTACTATCATATTAAATAGTATCAAACAATATGTACTAAGTTGGCCCAATGCTGATACTCGGGTCCAGTAATCCACTCGGGCGATACAATGAACTTGGAAACTCTAGCACTCGGTTGACACTGGGTGCTCAGTCCACATTGATCACTCAAAGATGGTATGCAACTTGGGTAATACTGGTGACTCGATAGACACTTCTTGGAACTAACTACTCGATCGACACTGCAACTGCTTGGCTCAGTCAACACTGCAAGCTGCTGGTTCGGTTAATACTGTAACCACAAGAATGACTAAGTGTTTTGGCACTAATTGACAATATGCCTTACCATAAGGTCTATAGAATATTCATAACCATAATTTATTTAGCAATACATTGACTTGTGTAATGCATTAGAGGGTAGGGTTTTCTCAAAAGTATTTTTGTAGGGTACATCAATATCACATTCTTGTGATTTTTTTTTATAAATATTTTATCTCTTTTAATTTTTATTATTATAAATATTTGTTGGAATGAGGTGAGCATTTTTAAAAATTGATTTTATCAATATTTTCCTTGAAGTGTTAATGTGGGAATAATTACATGTTTAATATATGGGTTTTGTTGGAAGTTAATTGCTAAGGGGACTGCAACCACTTTTCCTTACAAGTTTAATGTAAAGTGTGTAAAAGTATATAGATGGTAAATGTATATTCAAACCTATTAGCCTAATCTCTTATATTTTTGTCAGCAATAATTTTATTATTTTATTTAAAACAAAGGTTTTTATTTAAACAAGTCACCTCTAACATAGTCTCCAAACTACTCTAACCTCACAAGTTCAATAAAGTTTTTCTTGATTCAAATTCAATAAGTTTAGAAGCTTTTTTATATTGGCATGCCTTGTGAATCATAATCAATGATGTGAAGGGCACACTATGGTAGGATCACACGGAAACATAGACTCCAAATATACCCTATAGTATTTTGGTATAGATTCAAAATAATGTATATTAGTGTAAATTAACGGAGGAAACTAAAAGGGCATGGTGTAGGCCTCCATAAGGACCATAGAAAGTAGGTGTTAGGTGGTTGAATATTGGACTAGCATAGGTTGCCCATCCCAAAACATTTTAGGCCCTAAATTTAATTTTCAATCATACCTCTTAAGATTTTTTTTGTGATTGTTATCCATTCAATTTACCTTTTATTTATTAATAAATAATTATAATATTTAAAAAAAGATTTAATAATTTTTCATAATTCTCCCCTTTCATGTGTGATGTAGTCTTCCCATAATTTTGATTATATTTTATGATGAAATTACCTAAATGTGAGATTAATGGATAGGTCTATTAAAAATGACCAACATTTATTAATAAATACATGTTTCTAAAGGGGTAAGGGGCAACCTAAATTTGGTAGTAATATGTAGGTCTATTAAAAATGGTCTTTAATTTTCACAAATACAAACTAAAGGGTAAGGGCTAACTGATTTTGTGTTACTAGACTAAATTTTGAACTTGTTGACTCCAAAAATTCTTAATGTACATGTGATTTTAATTAATTTGAGGTTGTTCAGTAGAATCCATTAGACTTTGCAGGTTGTCTTGATCCATGTTTTGATAATTTAGGATATTTAGGATATGCATAAACTATACAAAGACAATGGGGCTCACATTGACCTCGTGCTTTACTAATTAAGGTAAGCATATACTAAGATTTTATAAGGTGTCACCATTCCGAACATTTCTTATAGGTGTCTAGGTATTAAATATGAACGAAGTTATTTTTTCTTCTTGAGAAGAATATTTTCTTTCTCAAATCTATGAGCCTCTTTTTACATGGTAGCTTTGTCCTTTTGTTTTTGTTGAGCTACTATTTTGTTGATAGTGATGGATATGTTATTGCACATGCAAAATCTATAAAAATAATATAAAATGACATGGCTATGGAAAAAACATAATGGATCTAGTAGGATCTATATATAGTATTCATGATGTAATTGAGTACATGGTAAATGCATGTAATGCTACTCATAATTACTAGTGCTATAGTAGTGACTATCAACTAATATAGTAGACATAATAATACATATTCTCTTATACATTTTAAAATAGTCATATATTCAATCACGTAAGTTGTTCAAAGTAAGAATACGTATTAATACTGATACAAGATTGACATCGATTCAAACTATGCATAAAATAAATTATTGGAAAAGCTCATCCAAGTCTTTAAGAATATTTACTATTTTGAGAAGCTTGACTATAACATCAAGGGATGGAGTGCAGTAGCACAAGTGCGTTAACAAAAACTAATACAATATTAACATATATTTAAAAAATAAATCATAACTATAACTACATATTAAGTAAATAAAATAACTTTTGAACAAATAAAATATTTTTTCAAATAAAAATAAAGTAAAAAATGTAAATACAATAAAATAATGCAAGATTGATATTTTTATGTATTTTTTAGATAGAGATATTTAATTGAAATCTAGATGAATATCTACAAAATGTTTATTTTTCTTATCAATATTACACATAATAAAATATCATATTACAAGACACTAAATCTAACTTCATTAATGAGTAAGATTATTTCTTAATCTTTCCGACGTTTCTTTTAATTCTAATAGTTTTTCCCTAGCTAACAATATCTTTCTAGTTATCCTCTTCTCTCATCTCTCTTTCTCCTCTCTTGTGTCTCAAAATCTTTTAGATCTTACATTTATTTGCCTTGGTAGTGGAGCCAACCCTCTCCTCATCTATCTAGCTAGCTAGTCTACGTGCAACACAACTATCCATTCTCTTCTCTTGCTTATCATCCTAATTATAGTGCATTTAGTGTGATCCAAAACATTTAAGAATAAATTTTGCTCAAATAATTTAATTAACAAAATTTAGAAATTCTACACTAAATCCAATAGAAATAAAACATTATTTATTAATTTTCAAAATTCATAAATATAAATAGTTAACACAAATAAATTCAACAACTTTAAAATCTCAATTTGTAATGCTCATTAAAGGTATCAAGTTTCCACAATCCAATAAATTTGGAAGAGCTATTTTTAGATCAGTCTGTGTCGTAGTTTTTGCATCAACATTTCAGATCAACAATAGACCATACCAATTTAAAAAGAGGAGGGAGAAAGGGAAGTTGACATAAGAAATGAAGTAAGAGAGAGAAAAAATAAAATTTAATGAGAAAATAAATCAATAAATGAAAAAAATGAAAACAAATACCCATTATACATTATACGTGCTTATCATTAACAAAGACAACTTAAAAAAAAATATTTTAGAAACTTACAAGAGAGACAACTTCAATCAAAAGTAAATTTCAACAATAATTTAGGGGAAGAGCACCAGTAGCCATTATAGTTAATTTTGCGCACACTAAGCTTGTAGAGGATACATTGAATTTCAACATTTTTTGGTTGTCTTTGTATGCAAGTTAATTGTTTATAACTATTGTTCTAGCTTATGGGTAGTAAAGTGAATGTTGTGGGATCCGTTATGCAAGCAAGGGTCTAAAAGTGGTCATTTCAAAGTGTTGCCTGAAACATATTATGTATTGCCCCTTACCCATTTGCTTTGACAACCAAAAAAATTGCACAATTGATCCTAAGGTAGGATAGGCTAGAATGAGGGTGGGGTAGGATAGTGTTGGAATTATATTGAGATGATGTACTGAGAGGGGAGGGGTGAATCAGTACCTCTAAAAATTTTCTTGGTTAGCCCATTAACCCTTAATCATCAATTTGTAAATTATCTTATCTAACTGTTCATATTTCTTTATGCATATGCAATCATATCATAAGTTCTTTTAGTATGTAACCATACTAGAAACATTCATGAAAATAGATAACACATGACACAAGATATGATATCACAAAAAACTCCTATTAGGAAGTAAAAACTGCGGTAGAGATTGTTACCCACAAGACTTCACTATCTGCAGATAAGAAGGGGCCGGTTAAAGCTTACAATTGGTCACTTCTGATGACCTACCCTGTTAGGAGTATTACAGTGGAGACCTGTTAAGATCTACTTCGTTTGAAGCTTTAGCAACATTGTTGAGTGTGCACTCTGTTAAGAGATTTGTAAAGAACTGTTAAGTCCACCTTCTACAAAAGGATTTTAGATGTGATGCACTTGTTAGAATGCAACTACATAAGTCTTTGATCTGATGATGTATGCAATCTT